>AYEL01083917.1:0-110000 GCA_000484575.1 Olivierus martensii
AGTTGTCGGCCGGATGGCCGCGTGGAAACGCTTCGGCTTTCCACTCTGGAGGACCCGGGTTCGAGTCTCGAGTCCCACCCCTTGAAAATATTTATCATGGGGTCCGGGCCCGGCCCGTCGATCCCCGTCCTCCACAATCCGGCTGACCCCTCCGCAGGGATGGGCAGCCTGTGGAAGGGCTTTTTTCGCCCCGCCACTTAGTATTCTCCCTGAATGGAAAGTGGGGTCATCTGTTAACAAAAAAAAAGATCCAGGATCAAATCCGGGTCCCACACCTCCAGCTTTTCAAGAGGGGTCCAGGCCCGGTCTGTTGAACCCCATCCTTCAACCACCCGGTTGACCCCATCATGGGTATTGGCCAGCCTGTGATGCGTTCTATAAGTGGCTCCCGCCAGATAAAGTATATCCCTCGTGAGGTATGGCGGCTTAACATATCTGTCTAACCTCTCCTCATTTCTTCTTCAATATTTCTAAGTCTTTCGCGTTTTTTAATTTTTATATTCATTAATATTGAAAAGCCGTGTCATGATTATTTGTATGCTGAAATGGCAACACTGATGATAATATGTTTATGTATCTCTGAGGTGGCAACATTCATTAGATTTCCATGGCTGTGGTTCGATATTCGTCGGTTCTCTCACAGTTCGCACTATGTAGGTTCGATATTACCCGGTTTCCTCACTTTTGTGGTTCTTTATTCCAACTGACGTCAGATTTGAGTCGCACTGAGTTCGCACGATGTAAACTATCTCACGAGTAGGGTTGACTTCTAACCGCATGCGCAGTGGGGCGAAGTTCAATCTTCAATGCCGCCCAATTTATACAAATATGTAGCGTGCTTCAATACATCAATATAATCATAGTTTCTTGTATCATTTACGTCACTAACAATTAAACTAGTAGATAATTTTACTAAAAATATTTATGAATGCCTCCATCTTAAATCATGTGACCTGGCTCACTGAACTGGTTCTTTATTCAAACGGAACTATGACGTCAACCAAGAAAACGGAGACGGTTTAGTTAGTGTAGTACGTGGAATATCGAACCACAGCCCATGTGTATAAAAGTTCCTCACTGTAGTGACAAAATCACTTCGTGACCGTGTCGTCCGATACACGACTCTACCAAAATCTGTACTTCCTGTAAATATGTAAATATTAAACTTCTGATTACAATTCAGTTGCATCTTATATTAATATCCCAGATAGAGTATAACACCTAGCTAACACAATATGATGTCGAAAACTAGCAAAATCTTAAATTCTTTTGTTGATAAGCCTACTTAACGGTTTATTCGTAAATGCAAATTGAATCTTGTCTACATTATAAAATGCGTACTGCGCAGTACGCTAAGATCATTCAGGTAGGCCTCACTTTCATAATTTCGCGGAACACCAGTTAAGAACCACTGCCCCAGATAGAGTACCGTATTCAGCCGCCATTTTATATCCTCCCGCCGATCGATATTTACGAGTAACTTTATGGAAAGTAAATCATAATACAGTAGGTGCATTCGGCAATTCAGATCAATCTGACTAGATATCTGAATAGATCACGTGACTTCTGAGTTTCGTCTGACTCATCTGACTTGACATTTGCCGAACATATATGTCTGCTTCTCTACTGACCAACATGGTGGACGAAGTGATAAATTAATACAAGTTATTACACATATTACAATGCTTTACATGCATAGTAATATCGAATTAAAAAAAATTTTACACTGGATTAGTGGCTATCATCCTCAATATAAATACCATTTATTGAAATAATTATCAATAAAACAAATATAAATTAACTACGACATTAATAAATAATAATAGCAAAGCAACTTTAGGACGAAGAGTGTGCATCGTGAGCATACTTTTCAAACGATAAACACACACGAATTCTCGTATTAATAATCTCTACTTATGTAACGAGATATCTTTCCTTCAGTTATACGGTTTTGCTTGTCTGAATGTTAGATAGAATTAAAAAACTTCATCACGTTCATTCATTTTAATTTCGCATAAATATCTCACGGGCACCGCCATAAGTCACATGCACTCCATGCACTCCGTGCGTGTGTGTTCGTGAACAAAAGCATTGTTCGTAAAGTGAAGCAAAATTTGTTCGCAAATGGTGTTCATAGACCGATCTGTTCGTGAACCGAGACATTCATGATCCAAGGTACCACTGTATATGTCTACATAAGATTAGGCACAAAAAATCCATTTCTGGAATTTTTGTATCCAAACACTACCTGTTTAGTAGATAAATGAATAGACTGTGTGTATGGAAAAGCTATTTTAATAAAACTGTTAGTAATTGTGAAACAAATGCAATTATTTTTTCAATATTATTGAAATGTGATCTATTTTTTCAATATAATTCAAATATTAAATAAAAAACTAGTATATAACAACCCAATATTATTTGTTTTCATTTTACATAATTTTTTTCTTCCTCATTTTGTTTTTATCATTATTAAAAACAGGTATTTTTTTAATTAAACATTTTTTAGAATCTCGAGAATTTTTGAAAGAGAATCTCGAATCTCAAGAAATAAATTAATTACTAATTCGGGAATTCCCAATTCTCGAGAAAGGAAAAAGTTTGAGAAAACACAATCACTATGCAAATAGAACAATTCTATTAACTTATTTATAAATTCAACATAAAATTCCCTTTAAAATAAAAGATCTGATGAAAAAGTATTATGCAAGGATATGCAAAAATTGATGCTGAACAATATTCTATATCATAATCCATATTAATTGTTTTAGCTATATATATTACTCTGTAAAATCTATAGAAGTAATGCAAATAAGATATCTGTTGCCCCCTTACTTTAACACTTAATGGCATCTAATGATATTTAATGTTATAAAATAAAAGAAAAAAGGGCAGATAAAACAAGAGTGACATAGAGACATGCCATACTGATACTGAATAATATATACTGAATAATATTCTGTATCATAATCCTAAATATCTTTTTTAGATTTTAAATGAAAAAGGTACATATCCATATATTAGTAAACAGAAATGAGTAAATGAAATTTATCAGTGTATTTTAAGCATAGATAAAATTTAAGATCATAAGTGATATTTTTGAAAAAAGTAAGTTGTTTAACAAATTTTTCATTCGTGTCTTTTGGAATCTGTATTTTATAAGTTATATATGTTAATTTCTAAAATTAGCAATTTTTAATACACTAAAAAATTTTTACATGTTAATATATAAACAAAAGGAGGCATATATATCCAGCAGTGGATGAAAAATAGAGATAATTATGATGAATATTGATATATAGTATGATTATTTTTTCTTCTTAGATTATGCTTTTAATAATGCAGACTGTGATGAATTTTTATTAAATAAAACCAAACCAAGACCTTGTGAAAAAGAACTATATCTGTATGAAATGCAAGTTAAAGATTCTGGTGATCCTATAAAAGGTAGACTATCAATGTGTCATCAGACAGGTTGTGACAAGTAAGTAAAATAAAATAAATTTTTCATTAAAAAATAATTTATAAATATTTTTCTAAAAACTATGTTTATTGAGAATTTCTATAAAAATTTTATTTATAGCATAAATATATACTTAAATAGTTATTCTCTTCTGTACTCATGTTTTATGCATCACTAAAAATTTTTGATACTAATAAGAAAACTATTTCATTCTGTTAAACATATAATTACATATGGGATTGGTGGACAAACTTGTACAGGCTTTTGGCCTATTCGTGGTATGTGGTGCAATGGATAAGGATGGGTAATGAGACTAAGTGACAATAGAAACACAGAAACTAACAGTTCAATAACCAATAGCTTCCTTTATTGGAGAGATTTCTATACAAACAAAAGTAGCTCAACAGTAGTTTTATGGAGGATAAATACATTTCTAATTGGATGAAAACTATTTCACACACTGTCTATATGCTTATAGAATAGGATGATAGTCCAGATAGATATGTTCCCTTGTTCTCTGGAAAAATGGTTGTTTTTCTCTATTTCTGCAGCACAAGAAATGATCTTTCATTTCTTTTTCTTGAAATATTGATCTGGATTTTCTTAACAGCTGACAAAGCACTTATGACTCAGGCACAAAACCAAAAATCTACATTGAGAGTTCATAAGTAGAGGAGATGGGTTTTGCACACTGGAACTGACATTCCTCTCTCTCTCTCTGGAGTCTGAAAGGTAACTCGTCTTGTGAGAGTCTTGGGCAAAACTGACCCTTCGTTTCACCTTTTTCCTGGGAAAAGAAAGGATATTTATGCACTATTGTCTTTCATAGAGATCTTCTCTCTAATTCTTTATGACACCCTATCTCTTGTTTATTATTTCTTTATAGTTTATTTTGTAGAGGAGAAGAATCTCTGAATCAGATGGTATATTTTATTATTTATTTATTTTTCTTCTAAGGTGTCACTCTCCCTCTAAATTCCTTTCTCAGAAAAAATTTTTTTCTTTTTGAGATGAGGAGTGACACATTATGTCTGACTCACATTCCATGACTCACAGAAATTAATTTAATAGAAATAAATTTCAAAAATTAATACAGTAGGACCCCAACTTATGTGGTTAATTCATTCCAAAAATTTATGTCTAAATTAAAAATCATATATATGATTCTAACATTTTTGCTTAAATTTGATATATATGAATAGCTATATTAGTAAACAGAATGATTAACTATAAGTAAAACTGCTCAAGAGCCCTTTAGCAGTCAAAAGATTTTTTATTCAGAAACACTGAATAAAAAATCTTTTGATTGCTAAAGTGCTCTTGAGTAGTTTTACTTATAGTTTGTGTTTGGTGCAGTCTAATTAAACGTTTATCAGAATGATTAAGTGAAATTTATCAGTATATTTTAAGCATAGATAAAATTTAAGGCCATAAGTGATATTTTTGAAAAAAGTAAGTTGTTTAACAAATTTTTCATTCATTTATTATGGAAATTCAATATAAATAAAGAGATTGCATCCACATATCTCAAACTAAGTGAGTCAAGGATCTATATTTGGAATTTTATTCATGGTTAGTTTTTACATAATGTAAGTACATTAGATTTTGGAGTGTAAACTATAATAGAAATTATAATTAATTTTATTTGAAATTTTATAAATATAAGTTTGCTTTAATGGAACCTAAATCAAAACTTTACTTTTTTAATGAAATGTGAATTAACCGACATTTTATATCATCATCAAAATAACAGTTCACATTAGAACTAGTGGATATGCAAATTAGTGATCATTATTTTGTTTTTGTCGTGTATGCTTAATGTCAACATTATTTTGCATGTTTTATAAATACAAACAAAAAAATATTCATAAAGCCAAAAGAGTTGATTTAAGCACTCCATAAAAGAGTGTAACTAGAATCTGATATATCGACTACATGTCTATGTATAAGATATGATGATATGATAAATAGTCAGACTTCCATATATCGAACTTCTATATATCGAAATTCTCCATATTTCAAAGTTTTTGTTAATCCCGTGAAATTTCCATTGAAATTTGTTTCTATATATCAAAATTTTTAATTTCAGAGGTGAGAGAAAAGAATAAGTTAAGGAGTCTAAATTGGGTCTGGCTAGAAAAAGCAGACAAATAAACAAAATGGATGTGTCGATTTGTACTGTAGAGGGGGTTAGTGTAAAATTCTAGGGCTTGTTTCGGTTTTGTATGCTACTTGTGTTAATTGGCTTAAAACCAAAACTGAACTGAGAGATTTTAGTTAGTCTTTGTTCAGCTCTACTAAAACGTTTACCATGTCAAAGAGAAAGTCATTGACTGTCATGGAAAAAGTGGAATTGTTAAAAGATGTAGACTGTGGAGTGAGAAAAAAAGATGATGTGCAGAAATTCAGGATTCCACAAAGTACAGTGTCAACAATACTAAAAAATCGGGAATCTGTTTTAAAAAGTCATGAAGTTGCAGGAGCTGACAGAAAACGATTAAGGACATGTAAGTACGATGACGTGGACGAAGCAGTGTTGAAATGGCTGAAGATGGTGAGAGAGAGAAACATGCCTGTCTCAGGACCACTCATAAAGGAAAAGGCAATGGAATATGCACAGAATTTAGGACATGAGGAGTTCCAAGCAAGTTCTGGATGGTTAGACAAATTTAAGAAACTTCACGGAATCAAAGAAAAAGTTATTTCTGGAGAAAGTGGATGCGTATCTGAGACAGATTGTAGCCAGTGGAAAACTACAATTTTAAAACCAATTTTACAGGAGTATCAGCCTGATAATGTTTTTAACATGGATGAAACTGGACTTTTTTTAAATGTTTACCAAAAAAGACACTAACTTTCAAAGACGATAAATGCTATGGAGGTAAAAATGGCAAGGAATGAATAACTGTTGTCCTTTGTGCCAATATGTCTGGAAAAGAAAAACTTAAAATTTTGCTTATAGGTAAAAGCAAGCAGAGTGAAGTCATTAGAATTTGACTATGAATACAATAAGAAATCATGGATGACATGTGAGATTTTTGAGAAGTGGTTAATTAATTTTGATAAAAAAATGACAAGACAGAAAAGTTGTTATTTTCGTAGACAACTGTCCTGCACATCCTTCTTCTATAACAAAAAAATTAACAAATGTGAACCTGGTATTTTTTCCTCCAAACACAACGTCAAAATTACAACCAATGGATCAAGGCGTAATAAAAAATCTTAAAATGCATTATCGAAAACAGATTCTCAAGAAACTAATTTTTGTACTTGAAAACGATCAACCCATTGACAATGTAATTAATCTCAGAGTGTGTATATCAGAATTAGCAAAAGTGTGGCAAAATGACGTAGCGGAAATAACAATACAGAATTGCTTCATAAAAGCCGGCTTCTCTGAAAAGTCTGTTGTGGAAGAAGTTAATGTACTGTCACACATTGAGGAATGTTGGAACCAGATATAGTCAACAGGCACAATAAATGACAAAATCTCACTTAATGAATATTTAAACGTGGATGAAGACGTTATCGTAGCAGAATATCCGACAGATGATGACATTTTAAGTTCAATAAAAGATAGTGAAAATCAAGATAAAGACAATGAGGCAGATGAAATAGAAGTTCCTAAACCTTCCAAAAAAGAAATAATGGCTGCATTTGAAACGATTCGCCAAGGGTTTCGATTTGCAGAAAATGTGCCTGACAATATTTTTGAGTCGCTCAATAAATGCGAACATTTTTATGAGGAATCTGCATTGAAATTACTTCAGCAGGATATTCGAAATTACTTTACATCTGATAATTAAATACAATATTCTAAATTATTCTAATTTATTTTGTTTAATAAATGCATGTTTTGTCCATCTTATTTTTCATTTATCTATTACATGCAGTAGACTTTTAATACATTAATATACTGTAAATATATTTTTAAACATTAAAAAAATTCATTTGTATATTTTTTCCCAAAACTTTTTTCAAATCATTTAAGTTGGAGTTTTATAAACCATGAGCCACCATCGCCGCCGTTAGGGGGCTGCGAAAAAGGCGATACGAACAAAATATCACTTAACTACTATACAACATTAGAGAAAAATTCAGGTTTCTATATAACGAAGTTTCTATATATCGAAATTTTTCTAAGACATCTTCAATTTTGATATATGGAGATCCGATTGTATATATTTAATTTTTACATGATATAAATATCCAATAACAAAGTAAACATGAAAAACTCAGATTCAGACAAGATTAATAAATTTTTCCTCTTATTAATCATTTAACCAAGGATTCACTTCAATACTTTTTTTTAAATTTAGCATGTGTTATATATTGTATAACTTATGTGTAAAACATAAATACAATTTCAGGAAAATTTTTAATATTAATGCTGAATTATTCCAGTCTATTGTAATATACAACTAATAACAATCACAATTATCATTTGTTCTTTTTTTTATTATTGCTGATATTTTTCTAATATTAGTGATTAAATTGTATTATTATAACATATACTATAATTTGAAATTCAAAGAAAAACATCATAAATTTTTATATTGTATCTATTAAATTTTATATATATAAATATAAGAATATATCTTCATGACATTATATGTTATATGATTTTTATTGAATTTCTCATTTATTTAAAAGCTGATGAAACATTCATAATTTCAATTATTTTCAAAGTATCTCACCTATCAAAATTTTTAAATATAATTGTCAATCATTACTGATAAACTAAGCCAAAAATTATAACCTAAAAATCTTTCTTGTTAAAATGTATGAATATTAGAACAATGATACAAAACAGCTTATAATGACCAAAGAATATGTTCTAATATATTTTATTAGAACAAAGTTTTGATATAAATCATGCTAGCCATTTAGAAATGTAGATTAAATGCATTGCTTTCAAAATGATTTTAATTTGAATTTAATCTTACATTTTCATATTTTTTTTAATTAATATTTTTTATTTCAGGCAATTTATTGTACAACAAGTACCTTATACAAATTTATTAATGTTGGTTATTTATACTTCTTGCCCATGTGAAAAAAATTCTGTTAAATTAACAGCAGAAGAATATCAGGCAAATAATACTATAAAATGTCTCCATATGAAATCAGGTCTATATAGGCAGAGACCAATTTATTGTACTAATTATCATGCAGGAGTAAGTAATTATTTTATTTAATTTTATTTAAATTTTAAAATCCATAATTTTAAATGATTATTGTTTTTATAGGAAAGTGAAATCAAACAATGTGGCAAAAGTTCAATTATCAGTGCTTCCATATTCCTCTTATTCATTGCCTTTGTGCTAAGTAGGCACGTGCTCATTTGAAGAAGACTGGCTGCTGTGTATGCCTTCTGTGATGTGATGCCTCATTGCCTTGCCTCACTTCACGGACAGAGAATATTTCTCATTGGGTTATGGCAAACTCTCAGACTGTGGTCCTAAATACTGTTTTAATTGCCCAGAGGAGACAACAAGGCATGGAAAATCTTTTGTGCACAATATATGCATCATGTCGGACAGTAAATGTTAGAACTGTTGTGCTTCAGGTCCCGACAAAGAAACAATACATAAAAAAATCTAAGTCTTCCCAAGCTCCCACTAGTTGCCATTTATTATCGACCAAATAAGTTTGACAATATTGAACACATAAATAAGATCTAGCTGAAATTGAATTCCTGGCCAACTTGTGGGGCTCACCACCTGTGCCATATCACTGTATGCGTGTCATGGTGACAGAACACTGTGTTTTATACCTATGGTCTTCCCTTAAAGTGTATGTGTAGCAAAAACACTTTATACATGAGTGTTGCTTGCTTAGTGGTATATCAAAGAATTATCACGGGTTGTTGTTTGTGAGGATACAACCAGTGTTTTTGAAACACACAAAAAAACATGCAGGCTAGCAGTTAAATTTTAGCTGTTATCTGTAAAATAGGCCTATTGTAGTTAAAACAAAACAGGTGCTTCAGATTTCTATTGTAAACATCACTAACAGGTTGTTGTCATTATGGTAGCCCAAAATTTAAACAGGTGGGAAATGCTACCATCATCACTAGTTAATTACATATCAAGGTCAGTTTATTTTTAATTTTTGCAATATATTGTGTGCGCAATACATATTATGTTTGCTTGTTTGAATTTTAAAATGTTATATTTTGAACACTTCCAAAATGTATTTTAATTGTGGCATTTTAATGTCAGTAGTCAGTTCTGTTGAAAATAAATCTTTCATCTTGCCAAATTGTTTTAACATTTTTATATACAAGATCATGCTGTTAACATAATGATTGCTATATGATATGTATCCATATTAGTTTTGATTCATGTCAAGAAGTTTATAAAGATTACTTGATTGTTAAAAAGACTAAATTACTTAAGTGGTTTAATATAATTTTTGTATTTCAAGTATTTAAAAGGTAAAAATTTGGTCTAATGGGAAAATATAATTATTTTATTTAAATTTTTTAAGCATTCAGTTTCTCTATGATTATCTGTTCTTAAAGATGCTATATTTTTGGTGTTTGTAACAAAAGAAAATCAGCTGATCAGTGAAAACTAATATGCGATATTTTAAATATATTGAAATATTATAATTTCCATATCCAGAATTTTTGAATATATGATATAATTAAAACAAAACATTATTAAATGTAATTTCTTAACTGAATTTTTAATAGTAACTTTTAATATCTTATGATCACAATATCAAAAATAAATACAGGCATTCCTTGAGTTACAAAGATAATTCATATGTAAGTTACAAAAATTTTGTTTGTAACTTGGATACTGCTGTTATTTTACCTCCAAAAGTATTAAATAACTTTGTATACTGTATTTTATAATATCACAACTGAACCAATTAGAAGTTTATTTCACAAATTTAAAAAGTTCCAAATATAAAACAAGGGTTTTTTGGTGTAATTGCCACCATCTTGAAATACTGCTGTAATATGTTAACAATGCTATTTTATATAATATTGGTTGTTAGGGCATTCTGCTATCATATTTAAAATTATTGAAGAGTTTTTGAAATTTCATGTTCATAAATATAATTGATTGTAACTAGAGGAATGTCTGTATATCAATTTAAATAAATCACACACTAACATTTTTTGTATTATTACATATACATTTATTTAGGATATTTCAAGATTGTCATGGCACATTATTTTCGTGGAAATTGCTCAATTACCTTAATGGTAATTAAGATATAAAATGTACAAATCCGTTTTGATATATATACATAAATTATTCAATAAGGATAACTATTTTTTTAACTTAAGAAATTATACATTTACTTACTGTTGATAAAAGTAACAAAAACTAACTTTATTACCAATTTATAGTTTTTATGTATATAAGTGTAGCACTGTAACTAAGTGTTTCTACACCCTTCCAAAAACTTTCATCAAACTGAGAAGTTTGTTATGCCCTCACTTTCTTTGCATCTGGGGGTGAGTAATTCACCTTACTATCTTTGTCAATTGCATTGAACAATGATGTATTCACAAAAACATAGACAATCCCCAACTTATGAAGATCTTACATAGAGATTCAGACTTACAAGAAAAATATATTGATCAAAGCAGATATAATGCAAAGATACAAGCATTTTTCTCCTAATTTCATCATTTATCTATGTACTTATCGGCTAATTTTAGTTAACAAGCTAGGACCAGAACCAGACCTTCCTGAAAGCTTGGAGGTGTGGGACTTTGAATTCTTCAAGATGGTAAGTGACTGCTTCAGCATGCAGCCATCCAGGTGGATTATTTGCTCATTTTTAATGTTGTGTCTTTGTGACATACCAGTACTGTATACAATATGCTCTGACATACGTTTTGACTCGTAGGGTTTCATAAAACAGTCCATTTATATGAGTTGAGGATTTCCTATATGCAATTTTGTTTTCAATTATAAAATTTTTTCAAAATATCTCTTTGAATGATTATAAATTATCTGGTAGAAAAAATGAAAATATTTGGTTTTCAAAAGTATGAAATCTGTTGATTTATGGATCAAACAAAACTTATTTTCACTGTTTTTGATTTTATTCCAATAAATATAAACATATATATTAAAACATTAGTTTATATATTTTATTATTTGAATAGCCATTATAATTAATGGCCAATTTTTTTTATAAAGGATGATGTAAAAAATTAGAATTGCATCATCTTTAGTTTTTTTACATTTATAGCATAAAAAGTATGCAAATTGATTTGACAAAACTATTGAAAATTCACATCAGCAAATTTTTAATATAAAAAATTTTATCTTTTACAACAATAAGGATATTAAAGAATGAATTTAGATTTTTGTCAACATCCTAAATAGTTATAATTGAGAGTTTATAAAAATTCAAGGATACAAAGATTAAAATGTCACATTTTATTGTCTAAGGCCTTATAAGATCTTAAACAAGATTTCTTTGCATTATGAATTTGTTATTTAATAAATATAACAGCAAAACTTTTATAAGAATGAAAATGAAATATTTTTTGAGTGGTTAAATTTAAAGATAAAAATTAAAGTAAAAATCTCAAATACATTTTGATAAAAATAAAGGAAAATTTACATCCAATCATCCACTTCATTTAATTATTTTATAAATGACAAAAAAAATTTGCTCAGATGATTGATAAAGTAAATATTTTCTTAAGTGAATTCTTTTGACACTAAACTAATGAAGTTTTTACTAAAAGCCATTTTAATAGGAAAACAATTTCATTTATATATATTATATATATACATGATTTCGGAAATAATTTTTAAGTATAAAAAATAATGTTAGAAAATGTGCTTAGATAAATAAATCCTATCAAACAAATTTCAGAAAAATGTGATATAAAATTTCATATCATTTTTATGCTTTTCTTCCATTTAGAATTTGTCTTTGCAAAAAAAAAATATCAAATTGAATTTAACATATCAAAAATATGACAGAAATTTGCAACCTAGTTACACTGTTAGGAAAAAGTTCTGGCAGTGTAGCTTTTATACCTCATGATTTCATTATATTATTCTGACGAGGAAATTATCTAATGAAAACAGCATTGACAGTTTTATTAGGTTTTACATAATTACTTGGGGTTCAGTTACAGATTCAGATATCGCTTTGTGCGGAAGTACCTTTCCTCCATTTACATATATTTCATCTTTTACAATAACATCTTCTCCAAGAACAGAAGTATTTTCCATTCTTACCTTTAAAAAAAATAATTGCAATGTAGTCATTTTATACACTTATTTAAAATGTTAAAGAAAATATTAATCTGATTTAATCTATAACAAAGATAATGAAGTTATTAACTAAAGTTATACTTACTTTATGTGCAAAATATAACTTGATTATAAATATAGGTAATAAATTAATTTTTTCATGCCAGATAGCCCTTAAAGTGCTTTTGCATCTATAGCATTTATAAAAGTCTACTGTTGTGCAATTATCAGATTCTACTGATAACTGCAAAACAGCAGAAAGACAAACATGCAATTACTGTTTGAATTGCTTGTATCTTTATAGTTCATCATACTTTTTTCCCTTTACTATGAATTATATACAGGGTGTAAATTATCTTCTTCAAAAAACTACACTACGACGTAGACAAAATTCAGGCGATTAAAGTGATATAAGACACCTGGGATCGCAAATCGCAAGCAACGCGATTGAAGCAATCGCAAGCTTAATGGCATGGGCTTCGAATGATGGTAGCGTTCTTGGTACAGTCGTCTTGCTGCCAGTGCACTAACTCATTGTTGTCAAACTGACCCATAAGAACAGTGTACCTTGTCGAACTGGTTAAACTAAATTAATCAACAGTCAACGGCGCAATTTTTCTGCAATGACATTGCAGCTCTTCTCCTTCGCCCCACCCGGGCTTGCGATTTGCGACCCTAAGTGTCTTATATCACTTTAATCGCCTGAATTTCGTCTACGTTGTAGTGTAGTTTTTTTGAAGGAGATAATTTACACCCTATATAGTAGGTCAGGGGTTCCCCCAAAGTTTTGCCTAGATGGGCCATATTGTAAATTCTAAAATATTTGGGGGCCAAAAAAAGTGTTATGGAAAAATATGTTCAAATCGATAAAAAGTAAAAAAAGTGTTATGGAAAAATATATTCAAATCGATAAAAAGTTAGAGGAGGGAAAGATTTATACTAAAAATATAGCATAGTCGTTCTTTATTTATGAAGATTTATCCTAATTTTATAACATAATCATTCTTTATTTATGACAATAATAATTTTATAGCATAATCGTTCTTTATTTATGACCAGAGGCAGACTGCTAACATTGGGAACCCTAGGCTAACTCTGTTTGGAGGCTACTAAATTAACCTAGCAGTGAGAGCTATGCTAAACTAACACGCTTTACAGGAGCTAGATTTGCACCTACATGGCAAGATTCGAGATTACCTGTCGCGAGTTTTCATGGCGCTGCATTTATATATACCAGGGGTGGCCAAACAGCAGGCTCACAAGCCACATGTGGCTCTTTGGTACCTTCAATGTGGATCCATACCATGAAAGTCAATAGTAAATATGAAGCAGATACTTATTTAATTTAAGCAAATTACAGATATATTATCTTTTATCTATTGTAAAAATTAGTATGCATCTATACGAAATAAATGCATCCGAAACAAACAATTTTTGAAATTATTATTAAGATTACCCAAAAAAAATGATGCTGTTCTCATTGATCCAGAAAGAAAATGCGGTTTTCGTGTATTTGAGATTCTCCTTTGTGGCTCGTAGTGACATTAATCCAGAAAGAAAATGCAGCTCTCGAGTACTTGAAATTCTCCTTTGTGGCTCATAGTGACATGAAGTTTGGCCACCTCTGATATATACCATCCAGGTACAATTATCTGTCGATGCATTTGAGCGGCTATGCAGCGCAACTATTTGACTTCAGTACATTGTGCTACTGATACATTGTGAAAACTCGCAGCAGGTAATCTTGAATCCTGCCAGAAAAAATTTTGTATAATTTATTTTTTCTTAAATTTTCAATTTAAATAATTTTTTCTTTTGACCGTGAAGGAGGCCCTGGGTTGCAGTCCATAAAGACCATGACTAAATCCACCCCTGTTTATGATGATAATTACTTTATATTGCAAACTGTTTAAAATAGCACATTTCAAAAATAATTAAAAAAATAACTAAATAATTGAAATAAAAAAAAAAATATAATAAATTCATCAATCTTAAGTGAATGACTTATGCAGTTGCTTTCTTTTAATAATGTCATTGAGCCTTAGTCCTAAGTCGGTTTTACAAGCAGTCTTAACACTACTTGTAAAAGTTCATCAGTTAATTTTGATCTCAATTTGAACTTATTAATATTCATGATTGAGAAAGTTTTTTGCATATGTAAGTGCTTCCAAATAATGAAAATGTATTTGGAAGCACTTATACATATATTTTTTAACTGAGAATTTTTAATTATAATATGATAAAATTTATTTATTTTTGTAAAAATGTAAATTAATTCTATGAATTCAAGATGGCGGATGATCTGACATCGCGGGCCACATTTCTAGGGTTTGAGGGCCGCATTTTGGGAACCACTGCAGTAGGCCCACAACTTACACAATTTTGATTTATGCAGTTTGGGAACCACTGCAGTAGGTCCACAACTTACACAATTTTGATTTATGCAGTTTCAGAGATATATGGTTACATAAGTTTATTGAATTTTTCATTAGTGTTTTATGGAAATTTAACAAAAATTAAGAAACAACTTACAATTTTGCAAAAATATCACTTATAGCCTTAAATTTTCTTATCTAAGCTTAAAATATGCTCATAAATTTCATTTGGCCATTCTGTTTGATAATGCACCCAATCATATATATCAAATTTAAGCATTGTTACATTGTTACTATACAGAAAATTTTTGGATGAATTAACTGTGTAAGTCTAGGATCTACTGTACTGAATTTCATTTCTATTTATGCAGTACTGCGGCAGCCACTTATAGAACTCATTACAGGTTGGCCAACACCCATGATGGGGTCAACCGGATGGTTGAAGGATGGAGTTCAACAGGCCAGGCACAGACTCCTCCTGAAAAACTGGAGGTGTGGGACCCAGATTCTCCAGGGTGGTAAGTCAAAGCTTTACCACGTGGCAATCTGGCCAACCCTACAAATAGGGTATCATTAGAAAAATCTAACCCTTGAATTTCTGCAATAGCCAAAATTTTTTTGTCGTTATTCATAATTTAAAAATTAAGGAATAAAAATTAAATTAAAATTATAGTTTCTCTAAAAAGGCAAAATCTACATATAGCGCTATAAATTAATAAGGGTTAAAGCCCTGTATATAGAAAGTACTGCAAACTAGTGTCGTCTGCTTACTCACTGCCATTTTTGTCCTCCCTGGATTTCAGTGGCAATTGAATCTACACATTAAAACGTAATTGCTTTACTTTTTGTATTGGTTGGAAAAACAAAACGAAATGGAAATCAATGGGATAATTCAAATCATCTAAATGATTTGATTTAATCATATACATAAAGCCCTGTATATAGAAAGTACTGCAAACTAGTGTCGTCTGCTTACTCACTGCCATTTTTGTCCTCCTTGGATTTCAGTGGCAATTGAATCTACACATTAAAATGTAATTGCTTTACTTTTTGTATTGGTTGGAAAAACAAAATGAAATGGAAATCAATGGGATAATTCAAATCATCTAAATGATTTGATTTAATCATATACACACTTTTTTTGTAAGAATACAAAAGAAAATAAAAACACTCAGAAGTAAAGAAATATAATGAAATTTTAGCAATAGTTTCTACAAAGAAAATTTATTTTAATTTCTGAAATTATTTTTTATCTTATGTCAATATTTTAAGTATAAAAATTCAAAATAAAATTTTGAAATATGCAAATTCAAATATATAAAAATCCAAATTACTATATTATCCTGTATATTTTATTCAAAGATTGAATTGATTTTTAAAACTAAGATTAAATTTCTTAAAAAATCACTAACTCAAAATTCAAAATATATGTTATAAAACTACCTTCTAGTTGAACCAAATTTGTAGTTTATGATGGAACAAACACCAATGTGAAACTTTCTAAAGCTATTTTTCCTAAGTAAAATTTATGCCACCGATTGAAAGTTTATTCCCATAAACTTATTAATTTGTGATGAATTTTACATAATTGTATTATGACATAGGGTATCTGAATTTTCTGCATTAAGCAGAAGAGCCTATTTTATAATAATATGTTTTTACAGTGAGTTATATTTTATATTATTTGTTTTTGTTAATTTAATAAATTATTTAATGTCTATTCTATGAATAAAATAATGGTAGAAGAATGCTAAATCAGTGGTGCACAATCTTTTTACACTTGAGACCCCCATACTAAGACTGAAATTTTACATGATCCATTATTTGTTGTTACCATCCTATTATAAGCATAGTAGTAATAAAAGTCGTTTTATCACATACTAATCATATCTTTATAGTATATTTTAGTACAATGATTTAATATAAGATTTTTGAAAAACTTTGATAGTAATAAAAGTCGTTTTATCACATAATAATCATATCTTTATAGTATATTTTAGTACAATGATTTAATATAAGATTTTTGAAAAACTGCATATTAACGAAAAAAATTATAATACATTAAACAGAATAGTAGTCAAATACAATAATGAGTTGAGCAATTTTCATATATTTTTAAATTAATTTTTTTAATTCTTTCAATTAAAAATTTATTATCCAACATGAAAATTTTGAGAAATTTTCACAACCCCCAACAATTTTTCTCATTTAACACAGCTTAACAATAAAAAATACACATATTTTAAAATGAACTTCATATCTACTAAAAAGGAAATTTTGTTGACACTAAATGGAAAGCATAGCTAGTTTGCAGTGATAGAATGTAATAATAAAGCAATATTTTAGATCTGCTGCAAAATATTCACTTAACAGTGGAGCTAAATAGACATTAGTATTTTGGAATGTTTTCAATTCTTTCAAGTAAACATCAACATTACATGATTACTCTAAATTGTCATATCTGCTAGTAAGATTATCAATTTTTATTGAAAGATTCAGAAAAAATTAGTGATAAAAACAATGCATTTTCTTGAAAATGTTGAACAGGAGTCATGGAGTAATTTCACAATATTGAAATAGTGTATGCAAAGAGTTATTTCAAAATTTATAATATTTTTTTTACAGATCAAAATATTGTATTTTTGAAATATTTAAAAAATTTATATATAAATAATTTGAAAATATTAACTTACCCATTGTCCAACAACACATCTCCAACCTATAATGCAAGATTCTAACCATGAATGAGAACGTATATGTGCTCCTTTTAATATAGTGCATCTCTTGATACATACACCATCTTCAATAATTACATCAGGACCTATAGTGACATTTGGACCTATCCTACAACTTTTTCCAATTTTAGCACTTGGATCCTAGTAAAATAATAATTTCTTAAGTTTTATTTTAAAATCATATAAAATAATATATCATCTAATTAATAGAAATCTTACCACTAAGACATTTCCAACTACACCTGTATTTTGATATAAGGCTGCAGAATTGCACTGTTTTAATGCTGCTAAATAAAAACACATTCCAGTTAAAAAATCTTTTGGTTGTCCAACATCCATCCAAAATCCTTGTAATTCCATTGCATAAAGTTCACCATCATGAGCCATATAAGGAAAGACTTCTTTCTCAATAGAAGTGGGTCGTAGCTATAAAAATTTTCAAGCTTTAAATGTTTATAAAAAGTTTCTAATAATAATAATTCAATAAACAAATTTCATTTTATGAGAAATATAATAAAATTTATGAACAAAAAATAAATAATATATTAATAAATATAAATTGAAGAATTAAAAAAATTATCTATAGAATATTGATGTGCTAATTTTATGTAAAAAAATTTTAATGTGTCTAGTAAAAGTAATTTATATCAAGAAAATTATAATAAGAAAATTTATATTTTTTTCAACAAAAATTTATGCGATGAACCAATGCCTGAATTTGAAAAACTTATTTTATTCACCGTATTATTCTTTTATATGATACATTTTAAGATTCGACATCAATTTGTACCATGGTCTGTATTTAAGTACTAAAATGCATATATTTTATAGAAAAGCATACATTTTTCAAGTATAAAAGTAACGGGTTTGTGAAAACCGTCTATAAAAAAAGATTACCTATTTTCAAAAAAAAAAATAATAATAATCACATCATAAATTACATTATTTTTATTTAATGAAATTAATTAACTTATGAGAATGGATTCATGCATAGTACACATTTTTATTTACTTATGTTTTATCATTTTATTAGCTCAAAAATAAGGTTAGGTTAGATATGTTAAGCCTTCATATCTCACGAAGGATATAGTTTATCTGGAGGCGACCACTTATAGAACCCATCACAGGCTAGCCAAGACCCATGATGGGGTCAAGCGGATGGTTGAAGGATAGGGTTTAACGGGTCGGGCCCGGTCCCCTCATAAAAACTGCATGTGTGGGATCCGGATCCCCCGCGGTGGCAAGTGACAGCTTTACCACGCGGCCATCCAGCCGCTCAAAAATTAAGAGAAATAAGTTTTGTCGGAGGATAAAATTCTATAGTTTGGCATATTGCACATAATATTTATGTTATTTATTAAATATCAAAATAATGAATACATAATTTTAATATATCAATATTATAATCCAAACTTTTATATCTATTATCAAAATTGCAGATTTGAAAATTCTGATTATCAATAATAACGTTGTCACATAATTTAATTCATCTAAATATGAGTTAATCTCAAAAGTATTCTTTTTTATAGGGTACTTGTTCAAACATGTTTCTGCTTGTCTAAATATAAATTTAAAACTTTCATAAAGTTGGAAGACCTAAAACCTCCATATCAGAAACAGAAGAAGAGAAGAAGTTGGAAGAATTTTATTGATTCAAATAGAGAAAATATACTTGATTAAAATTGGAAGACCTAAAACCTCCATATCAGAAACAGAAGAGAAGAAGTTGGAAGAATTTTATTGATTCAAATAGAGAAAATATACTTGATTAAATTAGCAAGTGATTTATATATTTTCAAAATTTAATCTTAGAGACGACATTACTTTTGGGATGACCTGATACATTGAATTAATTTGAATATTTGTACATAAAAAATCGTTTTTTTTTTATAATTTCAAACATATCGAAATATGTTCTTTACATAATAATAATTTTACAACATTACTTTTGGGATGACCTGATACATTGAATTAATTTGAACATTTGTACATAAAAAATCGTTTTTTTTTATAATTTCAAACATATCGAAATATGTTCTTTACATAATAATATTTTTACACATACTTATGAATATTTGAAATATTTACCTGTATGATTTATATTTTGATTTTCATAATATTCGTTTCGCTCTTATTGATTTTTATTGCATTAGATAAATATTAAAGTTTTAAGATTCATCTACTTTTGAATTTTATGATCTTACCCTTCGAAATTTATTTTCTTTTCATGAAAAATAATTATCTTATCCCACAATTTGCATATCACTACTGGATTTATGTAACTGTTCTGTGGCATTTGAAGGTTTTGGAAAATTTCGGGAAATTCATTAAGGGGATAAGAACACAAAATTTAAAATAAATAATGCATAAAATAAAATAATGATAGATATTTAAGATGATAAAATATATAACTTCAAAAATAAATTACCAAATTCTTAAGCAATTCTAATTCAGAAAAAACACAATTTATTCAGAAAAATTTTGTTCAGTTTGCTGTATCACTCGAATTTCCTTACCTATATCTGCTTGGAGTATAATATTTTCCATCATCCTTCATAAATTTCCGACGTTCGCATTCCTTCTACATGGAAAGAAATAATTTGCATAGTATCACAAAGATAAAAGATTAGATGAGTTTCTTCATGGTATTCTACCATATATCAAGTTTATTGATATAGTAAAATTATCGGCCGGTTGTTGGAGTGGAAGCAAGATTAACTTCTGTCTGGAAGACAGGATTCTGTCGATTCCAGCAACATTTCTGAGGGTTTTTTTTTTCATTTGGATCTGATCTTCACACAGATGATATCCTTCACCTACTCGACTCTTAATTTATAAATTGTAAGTTTTATTTGGGATTATTATTTGAGTTTTTAGTACCTGTGCAATCCAATAAAAATATCAAAAATAGCCGACATAACATACTATAAATCCCTTGTATGATATAATTAGGTTAATTTTTAGATAAGTTTTGCCTATTTTTTTATTTCTTTTTGTTAACAGATGACGCCACTTTCCATTCAGGGAGAATACTAAGTGGCGGGGCGAAACAAGCCCTTCCACAGGCTGCCCACCCCTGCGGAGGGGTCAGCCGGATTGTGGAGGACAGGGATCGACGGGCCGGGCCCGGACCCCATGATAAATATTTTCAAGGGGTGGGACCCGAGACTCGAACCCGGGTCCTCCAGAGTGGAAAGCCGAAGCGTTTCCACGCGGCCAATCCGGCCGACAAGTTTTGCCTATTGGAAAAATCAAATCCGGGATGTTTTGGTTCATTTCCGTATTTTTAAGGTATTTATCATAAGCTTGAAACTACAAAACAAAATATAAATAAACTATTAAATATAAGCGTCTTCACTAGTTTAAATGAAAATAAAAAGTTATAAAAGTTTTAATAATAATTGCAAAACACAAAACAAGAACTGATTTACCTGATACACCTGAATTATACCATTGTTTTTAGCAATGTTATTTTTCATATAAATGTTTCCGTAAATCTAAAGAAAAAATATGCAATCATTAACACGGAATAATTTTAATAACCAAAAGCATTTTAGAAACATTTGAATATTAAATAACATGAAATTCTGGAAAGACGTAATCTGCGTTATTTTCGTGCAATCGCAGTATGGCAGCGTCATAAAACATCCGCTTATTACTTTGTGAATCCGGATTCAATTCCTGATCCCATACTTCCTTATTTTCAGAAAAAGCGAATTCAACCTTATCCTTAAGCCTTTCAGTTGACATATCAAGGATTCAATATCAAAAATGGCCGATATAAGATACAGTAAATCCCTTGTACGATATCATTAGGTTAATTTTCAGTTAAGTCGCCATATTACACAAATGACATACAGTATTATATCTGGCTGTGGCAATTTTTAGAACCCATCTTAGGATTGTCAGCGCCTCTGATGAAGTCATTTGGAAGGTAGTATGGGAAGTATGGGGATATTGAAGGATAGGCTCAACGGGCACTGGACTCTTCTGAAAAACTGGGACTTGGAATTGAACCCAGATTTGTGCACTATCACATCTAAACTCAATACTAGCCTAACTTTTAGTTAATTTATTTTATTTATTTATTTTTTCAACAGATAATTCAACTTCCCGACCATTAATCAGTAAAAGCAGTCCACCCAAGGTTATCTACTTTAATGGTGGAGCCAACCAAATTATAAAAAATACAACAGCGAAGAGCCGGCCGTATTCCCTGAATACATTTTCAAAGAGATAGGATCAACGCAATGACGTATGATAATGTAGTCACTTACCACCTTCCTGTAAGATGATTACTTTATCCAAAGGATTCAATTCCAGATCTCACATTTCAAATTATTTGGAAGGGTTCCGACCCTGGTCAGTTGAACCTTATCCTTCAACCTTCTATTCAAGCCCAACAAGGTTGTTGATCAGCCTGTGATTGGCTTTAAAAATGGTCGCTGCCAAATGCAGTATATCCTGGCCGCGTGGAAACGCTTTGGCTTTCCATGCTGGAGGATCCCGGTTCGAGTCTCGGGTCCTAACCCTTGAAAATATTTAATGTGGGTCTGGGCCTGGCCGCGAATCCCCGTCCTTTACATTCAGACTGACCTCTCCGCAGGGATGAGCAGCCTGTGGAAGGGCTTGTTTTGCCCCGCCACATTGTATTCTTACAGAATGGAGTCTGGCTTCATCTGTTGACAAAAAAATGCAGTAAATCCTTTGTGCGATATGACAGCTTTAATAAAACTTAATGTGTAGATTATAAATTTATTTCTTGTATTTGATTATGTGTTCGATATAATAAAGATATACTGTACTTAGATATTTTTGAATCTATTATCATCGTTTGTATATTTTATCACATCTTTGTTTGAAGTGCTATGTTTCTTATACGTTGTTAGAAATTTTACAGCAAGAGTTGATATAGTAGGTGCATTTCTATTAATTCTAAACGTAAAGAGTTTCAAATTTTATTTGTCCTTTTTTAAACCTTCTATTTCACTTCATTTTCCCTTTCTTTCAGTGACCTCCTACTGTATATTTTTAGTTCAACTGTTTAAAACTTTAATTTTAAAATTTTATAGCATTCAAACAATTTATTTCATAGTAATGATATATTCATATGCAAAGATTATAGTCATATTTTCCATTTGTTCTGTCATTCATTCCATAAATTATCTTAAGGATTAAATATTGCAGAGTATTATTTCTGAAGATCAAGACAGATCATTTTCTTCTTCCTTGTACATATATACTACATACTTTCTTACTATATATCCTTGTTTCTGTAAACGAGGAGTGTTAGGCTCTCCCTCACTTATGGATCAGGCTATGATTAAAATTGACTTGAGTCTCGCAGACATTCTCCCCTGTAGTACCTTATTTGGATGGAGCAGCCTTCATGGCAAGTTAAAGCATACCAGATGATCCTATAAGTACTTCATTTTTTATGATATTTTTTTCTTTTCGAGTATTATCTTCATTCTTCATTCATCAAATTATCAAACTATATAATGTGTTTTTATCTCTTTCTTCAAAAAATGAATTATAAATTAATAAAATGTCAATCTAAAATTAATGAAAATTATTAAAATTCCTTCTTTAAATGATGCTGTATATTAAATTGCAAAGTTCTTCCTTACACTGCTAACTGTCGTATGACTGACTATCTAACTAGTACTTTAGACATTTAAATTATATATCATTCAAATTTTCATATAAGATTAAAATTCTTACTTTTGAATATTGATTTTTTAAACATAATTTTCTTGTGTATTCTTCAAGAAACTCTCTTGAATATTTTATTATTTTCGTTAAAGTAACTTTCGTGTTTGATCCTCGATCCAAATATTAAGTGCCTTTTCTATTCTTTCAATAACGGGAGCACAGAGCATATAGGTAACTTTAGTAGATACTAGTAGCAGTTCCTCTAGCCATAATAACATTAATTGCTTTTTCAATTTTTAATAGTCCGTGTAGTCGACTCATTAATATCCATTTTCTGGCTACTAACGCAGCACTTTTGCCATACCCAAACCTTTTCACCACATTGGAGTTCTTTTCTCTAGCGATAACAAGTTTCAAGCGCATTTGGCTGATTTATCACTTCCAACTATGTTTTCCGAACGTTTGGAACACCATCTTCAAATCCGCACCTGTCTCCTCTCTCGAGTTGCGAGAAGTGACGGCCTTCCACGACTTCTTTGATATTACTAACTTCAGTTCATCAACAGGTATCAAGGACTAAAGACTTTATGATGACGATAAAGAATAATCTATAAAAACGAACTAATGCTAGATTGTATTAAAAAAACACAGGAACACACAAGAATGTGAAATAACATTAATGCACTATTAGGGGTACAGAAATGAGGAATTGAGTGATTACACTCCTATTGAAAATTACGCATAAAAATTGTGAGTCTGTTTTCCTAGAAATCGTTATCTAAGGGACTTAAAAAAAGAAAACACAATCTCACTCATATCCAAACTGAAACCAACAGAAAATTTTTATCATGGGATCCAGACTCGGCCCGTCGATCCCCGTCCTCCACAATCCGGCTAACCCTTCCGCAGGTGTGGGCAGCCTGTGGAAGGGCTTGTTTTGCCCCTCCACTTAGTACTCTTACTGAGTGGAAAGTGTCGTCGTCTGTTGACAAAAAAAACTGAAACCAACATTGTTCCATTCTTTTCCACTCCTCCTTTCCCTCTCGGTGCAATAATTTCTCATCATTCTCTAAAATACAAAACGGGACATTTATAAAATTGTTAATTTTCAGTTAAAAATTATAATAGTGATAAATATAAAATAAACGTTTACAAAAGCATTTGGTGACTGCTATCAAAAACTGTGTATACAGAAATCCCAGATCCGCGTTGGTGAATTGCTGCGAATTTATGTAATCTAGTATATGTGTATTCCACGGCTGGAGAACTCGCGATTGATTAGGGATTACAGTACTTGACTACATTAACATTGGATCGTTGTACATATGAAAACAATCTCATCTAAAATATAATGGAAAATTGAAGAGCATTACAACTCTAATACATTATATTACATTCAGGCTTACCACTCTGAAGGATCCGGGTCCCAACCTCCAGACCCCTGCGGGTGGGGGTTAGAATACACCCGCCGTCTGACCCGCGTGTCGTAAGAGGCGACTAAAGGGTCCCCAATCTTAAAGTGTTAGCTACCGTGCCGAGAGGATGAATGGCGGAGGGAAAGAAGTCTTGAACGGTGCCTGTCCAGAGCTTGGTCGACTCTTGGCGGATGGGGGAAACTTCGCGACCTTATGTGGGTACAGGCGGGCCATGCCCACATCGACATTTTACACCTGCCAGTACAAAACATCGCAGGAAGGAAAACTTAAACAAAACTACCAAAAACCCTAAAAAGCCATCAGGCCCTCTATCAAAGAGAGCTCGCACCGATGCAACCTAAGAAGTCATCGGGCCCTCTATCAAAGAGAGTCCGCACCGATGCCAAAGTAGCGAGTGTTAGCATTGCACCATCTGGTGATAAACCTCCTACTTAAATAAATAATAATCTTATATTATTATTTAAATATCTGGCACAAGCACAAACATTTACTTGTTTGTGCACAAACGAACTACTGCACAAACTAAGCACAAACATTTACTTGTTTGTGCTTAGTTTGATCATCTGCTTTTTAATTTAGTTTTAGTTACGTTGATCATCTGGCATACTTATGTTATGGATATTTGTAGGGACAGAGAATATGCATTAAATCCCAACCACTCTATTCTCCAGATATTGTATCAAATGACTTTTTTCCTTTTTCCAAAATTAAAATCATCTCTCAAAGAAAGAAAATTTAACACAGTAGAAATTATACGGAAGGAAATGACAAAATTTTAAGCTTTCTAAAAGGCAATTTTAAAAATATGTTTTGAAAATTAGAAAAAGAGATGGGTAAGCTATATAGAAGCAAAAGGCTCTTATTTTGAAAAGTATTAAAGGTACTTCATTATATTTATTATTTTGTTTTGATTTCTGACAAGTCCCTGAAATTAATAAACACATCTTGTATAAACAATAAAATTTAGGATCATACTTATTTATTATTTTGATGTATGTATTTTTATAAATCATGATCAAAAATTTACAATTAATACAAAATTTTGTTTTTGATAAATTTTCAGTCCAAAAATATATTTAGTTTTTAATTATGTTTTTAGATCAGAGAAACAAGTATGTAAATGTAATGTACAAGCATTTACTCTAAACTTGCAAAATCCTTTCATTGTTTTAACACTAAACTCTGATGAAAAGATATTGAAGAATAATTATTATATATCACTAATGAAATGTTTCCCCATATATTATTAGTCTTTTAAATTCTGTAATTATAATGATTTCCAATGTGTCTCTTGCAAGAAATGCATATTTTTTACAACAATCAGGTACAAATGCTTAAAAAAAAGCATTTTTATTCGAGGAAGCTATTATTCCAATTTTGAATAACAATGATAAAAATTTTGCAAATAATCCAATTCCAAATTTCATCAAAATCTATCTAGTGGGAGTCAAGATGATCCATATGAGCAGATAAATAGACAAAAAAAGTAGATATTTGATATTAATATTCCTAAAATTATTTTTTAATTAAAAAATTCTGATTTCTCTATTATTTCTTAATACTTTTATTAAAAAAAATGTGCACACTCATAGGTTTAACTCTGAAAAATAAAAAATGACATGAGAAGAGTATAAGAAAGCATGAGGAAAGAGAAAAAGTATTCTACTAGTAGTAATGTGGCAGATCATTAATGGAAAAGAGAGGGCAACTTTTAATCATCTCTTACAACATGCAAGTGAAACAATGGGTAAATTCTGCTCCCATCCATAGGGAATGTTATTTTTCAGATTTTGATAGATTGAAAAACAATCAACAGTAAATCAAAAATTAAATTTTTTGACAATAGCCCTATGAAAGTTTTAGATACATTGCTGTCAATAGATAGCAATGTATCAAATTTTGTTTTGTATTGTTCAGAGATGATCTGTGGAACCCACCTTGCACAAATTTTACAGTATCCAAGATGAACAGTGACAATTTCATAGATTACTGTTCAAGAAATATATGGAAATTCCAGATGGATGTGATTGAGTGTGAAACTTCAATCCTGTTTAATGAAGTTATCCATATAACACAGCAAATTATCCATAATGACAAATGGATGACTGGTTTGTTCTTTATCATGGATGTTCTCTCTTCCTGCATTAAATCTTTGACATCATTGCCATTCTGCTGATTCATCCACATCATCATCATAAACTTCCTTGATTTGATAATGAATCTCACATAACAGGCAGACTTTATGCATTAAGAAATCGAATTATGGATTTCATTTCACTTGTGGTGGAATTCTCTATTTTTGTTCATTTTAATCAAACATTATAACAAGGGAAATGCACTTAGCACAATGAAACTAGATCAGAGATTGGCAAACAAGTGACTAAAACTGGTTGACCTTCAGTTGTTTGGGTTTGTTCACCTGCATGTGTGATTCACAAACAGATACTACTTTCCGAATGATCCACTTACATAAATCACATTTCTAGAAATAACTGTAATGCAAAGGAGAAGAGTTAGATCAAAGACAATGGAAGAAAAATGAAATGTATGTTCCATTCTGGAGTTTTAAGCACATCATTTTTTGTAGAGGGCACTCACAAGCTTATGAACAGATGGGCTAAGTGCATTGCAAAGCAAGGGGACTATGTTAAAAAATATGACAATTTCTGTAAATATTCTTGTAAAAAGTTATTAATAAAATTCCAATTATTCAATGACTTTTCCACATACTATTCTTGTTTACAGTGGTTTATTTATTGGAATTAATCCAATATTCAGTAAATGTGCATCTGCAATCCACATTTACTGAATATTTTCAAATAAAAGATAGCATATGATAGTGTTATATATAAATTCAATGTTGTCAACAGACTTCAAAATTATAATCTACTACAAAATTATAACTTTTCTACAAAATTATGCATTTTACATTGATTTTGTGATTTTTATTGGAATAATCTTTGAATCTACAAAATAAAATATTAAATTAATATACCTGTATTCTTTTTAAAACTGATGTACTTAAAATATACATTCCAGCATTTATTTTATTAGAAACAAATTCTGTTGGTTTCTCAACAAACATTTCAATTTTTCCATTTTCATCATAAACCACTACACCATACTTGGAAGGTTCTTCTACTCTTGTTACCTAAATGTAGAAGCAAAAACTAATTTTACATTTTGAAAAAAATTAATTAATAAATATTTCTTCATTTTTTGAATCTAAAGTTTATTGTAATATCTATGGAAACTAAATTCTTAACAAAATTCAGATATAATTTTATCAGCATATATCAAATCATACTATAAGTAATGTCATTTTTTGTATTGCAAGCTACTCATAAATCCTGTTTAAACATGAAATACATTTGCAACTGCTTTGCTTTTAAATCTATACATTCAGTGTAGTCTGTCAATATGATGTAATACATTAAAATATTAATTTATATCTTATTTAATTTTATTTCATCAAGTATTTCTGAATTCATATACAGTCTCATGCAGAAAGCTAATTCACAGTTTTATTTATAATTTATCACTATTTTTTAACATAAATATTTTAAATGTATAAAGCATTATTTTCCATTAAGTGACTAACAAAAAGATCATTTTTCTAGAATATTTTGTTAATTTTTAATATTTATATAATCTAATATCTCCTTATCAAAATTATATAATCAAAGTATTATATTTCAAACAGTTATAATATTTTCCTGAAATCAAAACAAATGCACTTCCAGTTTTATTTGCAAACAGAAAGATGGATGTTATTGTTAGAGTGAACTAAGGTTATTGGAGATGTTGAATGAATTTATTTCTCTTGTTTGGAATAAAAGAGACACTAAACATGAGTTTGAAGAATTATGAAACACCAGGGCAGCCAGGAGGGGGTGACATCCGAGACTTTTGTCACGGGCCCGGCATCAAAAAGGGCCTGACTGTCGAGCCTCGAAGTATCATATAACGTGTTTGATAGTTTGCAGTCCTGTCTACCATCCAAAGCAGTTGTACCAAATTAAATTATTTTATATATAATAGTATTATGATAGACGAAGGTTTTAAAATTTTTTTTCATCCCTCATCGAAGGTTTTTAAAATTTTTTGGCCTCATCTGAGATGAGGCCAAAAAAATTCAAAAACCTTCAATGAAAAAAATTTAAAAAAATCTCTTTTTATTTAATGTTTGTATTTTGTATGATATGTATCGAATTTTGAATTTTGTACACTTTTTTAAATAAATATTTAGTGTTTTATGACTTTTATTAAACCAGTGATGTACTTTTTTAAGTGGGGCCCAGACCACAGACTTGTCACAGGTCCAAAAATTTCTCTCAGTGGCCCTGTGAAACACAACACTTAAATCTGGATGGATTTCAAATCGTGTATTAAATCAAATTTGATTTTATAATCTAATTTATCACATTGTCTAATATATTTTCATGTATTGTAATATACTAATACATGTTTTGTGCACTTTACATTCAAAACGATATTTTTATTTTTTATGGATTTTTTATTGGATGTACTATCTGCAAATTATGATAATGTTTCAAAAAATTTTCGATTGCTTTACAATTGATATTAAAAAAATAATTTGTTTTCTAACTTAAAAAGAAAAACAATGTATAGTGATCACTCTATGTTTTAATGGGTCAGAATTTGTGGAATGCATGCACATCATTTCTCTTTATAATTTAATTTCAAATACTGTTTAATATTTAATATTTTCTAGTATTTATTTTGTAATTGTATAATTCATATTTCAATTTGTTTTTATGTCTATTTATATATATAAAATAAGGAAGTTGCTTCATATAGAAACATCATAATCATTATTTAAAATTAAATAAATGATCATTATTTTGATTACAATAGAAGATATAAATACTTTTTGCTTATGAATGATTTTGTACATGATAATACCATATTTACCTTATTCAATTTCTCTTTTTTTGTTTTATTTTTGACACCTGCAGTATGAAAAGGAAAGGTTAAATGAATTTTTTAATAAAGCATTTATAAAAATATCTTCTTAGCTCAAATATAACAAAAAGTAATAAAAAACTGTGGTCATCCTATATTTGAACTCTAGAATAAAAATAATTTATTTGGCATTCTTTACCAGAAGTTCGTTATCTTGTTTAAATTTCTAACATGATTCAGCATTATCTGGATTTACAATGAATTTTTTGCTAATCCATTTCAATTTTTCATATATATTATAATAAAATGCAATTTTAAACTGTGATTAATATTCATAAAAACATATTTATACAAACATATATTTATAAATTTCTATTTTAATCAAATTACAATACAAAGAAAATGTAAAATGCAGCATAAAAATTTCTGTTGTTTACTTAACATTTTATAATGTTGCATTTTATTAATTTTTGGTATAAATAACTATACAATTATCTACAAAAACTATAGTACAGTGATAAATTGCAGAGTTGAGCCACTGATCTACAATTGTGGTGATCATTGTTGACTGACTGCATTTTTGTTCTGTTAGTTGCCATGAAACTTTGCATGTTTTGATTTTATTTTTCTAGCTTTTAACTTGCTGTTTGATCAATGCTTCTGTGGCAATTCAAAATAATGAAAAATTCTCTTCTAAACTTTCTGATATTTGATAGCAGCTGATAGTTGATTTCTGATATTTGCAAGTTATACAACTTTAATAAAAATCAAATAGAAAACTTATTTAAAAAAGAAAATAAAGAAAAAATTTGCATAATGAGCAGAAAATTTATATAAAAGGGAATATTTTGTAAATAAATATGGTAATTACATGCAAATTTTTTCTTTATTTTCTTTTTTAAATAATGAGCAGAAAATTTATATAAAAGGGAATATTTTGTAAATAAATATGGTAATTACACAAGCACTCCCCATTGTAGATCCAGACTTAGGTAAAGATTCTCTGACTAAAAACAAAAATATAATGATCATAGCAAATAAAGCTATAATACAGAGATACAGCATTTTTCTCTTAATTTCATCATTTATCACATGTACATGCTTTTTATAGGCTTATTACATTAATTTTAATTAATGAGCCAGGTTCAAGCTCAGACCCTCCTGAAAAACTGATGGCATGGAACTCTGAATTGAATCTGAATTCTCCAAGATGGTGATTGCTTTATTATGTAGCTTATGTGCTTATTCTTTAATGTATCTATTTTTAATATTATGTCTTTGTAACACAGTAGAGAGTACTATTTTAATTCAGTATAGAGAATACTCCAACATATGTAAGTTTTGAGTTAAATAAGATTTCATGGAATGCTTCACATACATAAGTTGGGGACTGCTTTTATAGATAATTTATTAATTTAAAATTTGATATTCTAACAGGAATAGGATAAAGTTTATACACAATTATTTCTATGTTTAATATTAGAATAAAAATATTGTAGGAATAACCAATTTCTGTATATACATTAGAAGGCATATTATTGCAAAATTAGAATTTTTAATTTGATACTAATTTTGATCTCCAAATATCTAATAAAAAAATAAATCTGGGACATTTATAAATCTTTCATATATAACAACTAAGATACAACTATCTATTAACTATGACATAATATTATAAGCATAATAACCAACAGGTTAATGACTTAATATTCAATATTAACAATTATATTAGCAATTAATATTTAAGATTATTTGTTTACAATAATCCAATAAACTAAAATATAAAAAAAAACTCACCACTAATGTTCCTTCTTTTCCGTGACTTTTGTGAAATGTTACCATTTCTTTAAATGGAAAATTACATATAATATCACTATTCAAAACAAAAAATGGTTCTGAATCAGTTGTTAGTAATGTTCTAGCTAGAGCAAGAGGCCCTGCAGTTCCAAGAGGTTCAGTTTCTAGTGATATTGTAATTTTTATCCCTAACTGCAATTTATATAAAAATTAAAAAATTAAATAATAATTATAGTAAATAATATACAAAATAACTAAATAATCTTAACCTTTTCTTCTTCTTTCTTAATTTCTTTTTCAAGTAATTCAGCTCTATAACTAACTGCCAAGATAACATGTGTAACTCCTGCCTAGTCATATTAATTATAAATAAATTCTTAATAATAACATCTTAAAGTTTAACTAATATTTTATTGCTCCAACAGGATTTATTATTAAAAAATTTATACTGATTAAAAAATTATATTTGATAAATATTTTAAGAATGTTTCTTATGCTAGTTATTTAAATTATTGATATATCAAAATTTCTTAATGGAATTTTTGGTGGAAAAAATTTATATGAAGTATTAAACTTTACATGAAGTATTTATTATTTATTGAAATATTTAAATGTTATAAATTTTAAATTAATATATAAATAAATATTTTATAAAATATTTTATTAATAATAAATAAATAGTAGAAACTAACAGATACCTTATATTTTAGATTGTGATAATATAAATTAATTTTTAATTTACAGATTTGATCCAATAATTTTAATTATAATATTCATGTAATGCATTAATGAAAAATATATTAATATTTTTAGCAAATCTTATCATCAAATTTGAATTCAGTTAAATATATTTATTAATTTTAAAAATTTCTTGATTCATCCTTCCAAGCAATTTTACAATTGTTTTGCTGAGTCAATATAACTAAAACAGTTATATAAAGCTAATCTCAAATTTTTACAAAATAAAAATAATTCCGTTAAAATTATAAACAATAAAAGAATAAAGCATAATAGACATATAGTTTAATTTACACAATATAAAATTGACTATAACAGAATAATGCAAAATATATCTGTAATATTAATATAAATGAATTTGCTTTTTCATTCCTTTAATAATGCACAAAAGCACAATTTCAGGTTTTTATATCAGGCAGTCATATATATGCATTCTTAACTTAGCATAAATACTGAATATTATTATATAGAGTGAATGTCATATTAAACTGATTATTAACAAAATATTACGATGCATAATTTTGCTATTCTTTCAGTTTTGAGGATTTGATCATGTACTATTTGTGTAATTTGAAGAATTCATAACTATTAGTGTCATTTTAGATCTGAAAATTAAAAAATCTTAAATATTTTGTTACTAATGAATAAGCATAAAATTTTATAATAGATCAAAAATTACATATTATATATTTCAATATATTAGTGAAAATTTATATTTTAAAATAAACTGTTCTGGAAAAAACTAACTGCCTATTTTCTGAATGAAACCTTTATATTAAATGTTATAAAAATCCATTAAATAGTTCCATAATAATTACATGAAAACTCAGAAGATTGATATTGACAATTTTTAAATGAATCAATCTGTAGGATTAATTAACTTTATTCTAAAATTTGATTTTAACAGCTTTCCACCTGCTATACTTTTTAAAATTCAATCGATAATTAAAAAGCTATTAGGAGAAATCTTTAAAATTTGAACTTCTGTCATTTTTAAATGGTTGAAGCTAGTCTATTAAATAATGCCACACTGAGATTATTTTTAATATCCTACAAAATTTTTTTATAATATACTAATTAGTTCAAAAGTTATTAGAGGGAAATATACAACAAGGTGATCTCATAATCTTCACTTTTCTAAAAACTTATTAAATGCAGAATATTTGAATTTATTCTGTGTAACTAAAATATTTTTTGAAACAAAATAAATTTATGCTCTCTACATCAATATGTCTAAATTAATTTAAGCTAAAATTCTGTTAATTATGAAAAAGCCTTAGGATTGAAAATATTTCATGCAAAATTATAATTAGAAATTAATTTTTCACGAAATATTTTCAATACTTATTGAGAAATAACATTCACCACTTTATTCATTTCACCACTCATTTTTTCTTTTTTCTCATTTCACCACTTATTGAAAAATCATCTTTATAAATTTTATTATTATTATATTAGATCAGTGAATGCAAACATTAAAAACAAAAATATGAATGCATTTTTCTTGTTGTTAATTTATCCATTCCATAATAAAATTATATAATAAAAAAAACTGAGGAAGTGTAGATACTTTTTTACAGAACTATATAATTTATTGAATAATTTTTTGAGAATAACACTAAACAACAGTTGAAAATAATATCTAAAAATTTAAAATTTTTAGTTATTATTTTCAACTGCTGTTTTAGTGCTGTTATTCTCAAATATTATTAGCAGCAGTTAGTTAAAATAGTTATTTATTCAATAATTTTATTAATCTAAGTTGTAAGATAATAATAATTAATAAATGAATATTGATGCATTTCTTTATATTAACTACAAATAAAAAAAATTGAAAGAAATATAATTATTTTTGCTGATAATTTTTCTAATAGATGAATAAATAACTATGAACAAATATACAATATTATTTTAGTTATAAACAATTGTGTAATAAAAATCATTAATAAAAATAAGAAAATAAAATTATGGAGATAAAAAAAAATGTTATTATTAACTTTATAAAAGAAAGAGAAGCTTAGGAATTAAATTAGTAGAAATAATTTTGGATGACTAGCTTACCACAAATAGCATTATGTTCCATTCAATATGGCATAGCAATTGGCTAAATTTTGCAAATAAATCTAATTATGCATATATAAGAAAGCATTTTAATTTTTATTCTGTAATTTATTTTAATCTAGTTTCTTTATATTTAATAAGTGTTAAAATTATAATCATTTACAAAAATTATAAACATTTTAGAATTTCTTTGCTTTAATATTTAAATTTAACAACTATTTTCAGATAATTGATGTTTCATTATAATAAAACTTATGAAGTACTTTCAAGTCAGTGAAAACAAATCATTCTGATAAAATAATTAAAAATGTAATAATTTCTATTTAATCAACTACAATATTTGTCCTATTTTTCCCAAGTCTTATATGAAATTTAAATACTTAAAAAGGCAATTTACACTTTTTATGGATGTTTAAATACATATTAAAATTTTATTAATATTTAATGGACTATTACATCATTATTTTTTTTAAATTTTCAAATATACATAAAAATGAAAGTGTATAATGTAATAAGAACTATCTTATGATCTTGAATATTTATATACTGGGATATAAATTTGGTTTGCCTTGCAAGATTTACCATTAAATCTTACAAAGTGAACCAATTCTATATATCAGTATACAAATGTTCAAGATCCTCATTTATGCTTACATAAATTTTAAAATAAATATACATTTGTATATTAAAGTAAAATACATAAAATGTTATGACGTAATCAAGGAAACTAAATTTTAATTTTGGTGCACATATACAGTTACTATATCTGTTCTATATGTATATTTTATTTTATCATTAAGTTCACTTATGTTCAGAGCCAGATCTAGAAAGAACTTCCAGGGGAAATTTATGCTACTAACTGATAATCTGTATATAGATTTGAATTTATTTATTTTTTATCACATAAATATACATAATAATGGAATGATTAAAAATATTTTATTATCGGCAGTCCCCAACTTATGTTGATCTGACATACATAGATCTGTACTTACATAAAGATTCGCTGACTAAAAACAAAAATATACTGATCATAACAGATAAAGCTATAGCAAAGATACCAGCATTTTTCTTCTAATTTCATCATTTATCATATGTACATGTTTTATGGGCTTATTAAGTTAGCTTTATTAACAACTGGACCTGGACCCAAATCTTTCCTGAAAAACTGAACATGTGGGACTCTGAATTGAATCTGGATCCTCCAAGATAATGAGTGACTGTTTTACTATGTGGCTTATTCTTTAATAAAACTATTTTTAATGATATATCCTTGTAATACAAATATAGGGTATTATTTTAGTATTGTATAGGGTATGCTCTGACATACATTTTGATTTACAAGGTCCTATTTATATAAGTATGGGATTGCCTGTAATTATATAAATTCAAAATTTAAAAAATAATAATATTGAGATTGTGCTAGGAAAAGCAATTGTCATTACTCCATATTTGTTCTACTCTTGCTTGTGTTTGGCTTTAGTTTATGTATTGTGCAATTTCCTTTATAAATATAACTTAAAATGGATTGGTAGTCCAAAAGCACTTTTCTCTTTGTGTTATAATGGATCATATAAAAATTTGTTTACATTATTTAGAAAGACCAAATTTATATTTGTTCATTATTATATATGCCTTTATAATATGATATATGCTTAATCATATTGTCATACTTACAGGGTTTATAAAGCCTAGATTTACAGACTGTTAAGCTAATATAGTTTTATAATTTGAATACTGGTAGGCCTCGATTAGTATGCTAATTATTTAAAATAGATCTTATCAAAGTTTTTAGATAAATAAATGATATGAATTTTTTAAATTGTTATTGTTTTCTTAAAACTATTATTTGATGGAAAATAAGTCGATTAAATAGTTACTATTTTATGTTACTACTGTAATAATCATCTGATCTCACTGCTGAGAAAAAGTCTCATCTCTGTTTTTATTTTTTTTATTTATACAGTCATGTCTTACATGCAAGGATATTTTATCCATTACACACAAAAATACAACACCTAAGACCTGAGAGGTTGTTTCAGATATATATTTTCAAATTTTTTTCCAAATCATAGTGATCCCATCAATCATCAGCTATGTTTTTAAATAACACTTGTTAAGGTCTTATAAATTTTGGGAAAAAATAAAAATAGAATTGATTGATATTAATAATAATAATAATGATAATAGAAATTGATTCAAAAATAGAATAATGGAATTGAATAATATAAATTATAAAAAATAAAATTGAAAGGAATATTATTTAGGATCTACATAAGATTTTAAAATGACCCTGCTCATATTTCTATTTTCTCGTGTAATTTATATTTGGCTATTTTTCAGTTTTCATAGGATGAATGATCCTATGAGAAATATGTATTCAGTTTAAAATATCCATCATTTTTCTTACTGTATGATGCTCATTTCTATTTTTAATTTTTTATATTTGATAAAATAACCTAATTTCATCTTTCATTTTTGCTTTTATTCTGTATTATCTAATTACTTCAATAAAGAATAGTGAAAATGAATTGATTCATACTTCTTTACCTTATATCCACAAATATAATTCCAAATCAGCTCTTTATGGCAAAATTAAACATTTATTACTAAAATTTGATTACTTTCACATTTCGTCATCTGTAGCTTATAAATTCTAACAATTGTTAAAAAAGAATAATATTTCTTTTTGACTATATTGTAACTAATAATTTTTTTTTAAGTTGCTGTTATGATTTCAGGATTTTGTAAACAGTGTATATTAATATTCATTTTATAAATTGTAAATTTCATTTAATAATCTAGGCTGATTTGGAAATTGAATTAATAAAAATTCAACTTCCAAATCATCATCCATAAATTAAGCTACACTACTAGGGAGGAAATTTTAAACAATGAAATCTCTACATATTGCATTGTTTAATACATCCACAAATATATATAACATTTCAAATATTTTATATATATATATATAGTCCTCCAACTCTTATTTGTTTACATATCCATCTTCTAGGGCTAAACATTCCAAATCTGCCAAATCCTATTTTTATAGAAGTTGGCAGAATTGGATGCAAACCAGTTCTCCACAGCAGTAATGACCACCTCATCATTGAAGGAATTTCTTCTCCATAAAGGGAAGAAGTTTCTTTGATGATGTTTTTCATATTTCCAAACAGGAAGAAATTTGAAGATGCCAGGTTGGAAGAATGCAGGGGATGGGGCAAGATTTAATATCATTTATGCACATTAAAGTGACTTTTCTGCAGGTGCATTGTCAACTAGCAGAGCACACCTTTTGATAGCAAACCATGTCTTTTTTCACTTGATACAGGAACTTTTATAACAAGTTCCTGTAGGATGCCCCTGTTATTGTTGACCCTTTTTGTAAGTATTTGTCCCATAACTTTTATAACAAGTTCCTGTAGGATGCCCCTGTTATTGTTGACCCTTTTTGTAAGTATTCTATTACTATGACACTTTTGCTGTCCCAAAACACAGACAATATGACCTTGCTGGATAGCCTTCTCTTGGGTGATCCTATAGGTGGGATTACACGAATTCCCATTTCCTTGTAGGAGAAATGGGTATTCAAATGTGGTGTGATCACATTTGAATTCCCTTTTCCACCATTCTCACATGATAGGCATTCCTTCTCCATTCATAACTGATATCTCTTCAGGGATTGTTTATGCAGTTTTCCCTTGAAGATGAAGGAGCCATATCATGGCTTGATATTCAGTTTTGTCCAGCATGATACCTTCTACTATCATGCTTCTAACTTTGATTAAACAGAATCTGTCATATATATATTATTTACTTAAATATTTGAGTAAATCAGTATGATTTTTTCCCCTCTCGATTGTCCTAGATGTTTATAATGAAATTAAGCGAAGATAGATCTCCCTTCAGCAGCTGTCCTAGATTAGGTGCAAAGACTTATGACAAGCCTATTTATAAATGTATTTCATTTATTATAATATTAATTTGACTTTTTATCTATTCATTTTTTTATTATTTGATGACATAATTAGTTTTGTAGTTTAAATTTATATGATTATCTTTAATAATATTTTATTGAAAAGTAATTCTTGGAATATCTTTGCTTATAAATTTTCTGTTTTTCATTATGTTATGAATCAGTTACAAACCATTTAGACATTTATAATTATTGTAAAAATCATTTATTATATACAGGTAGGTCTCGATTAGTGCGAATAATGGGTCCCGCGAATTTCTCGCACTATTCGAAGTATTAACTATGTGTAAAATATGATATTAACTATATGTAAAATATGGTCTTGCTTTGTGAGATTCTAGCCATTAGCCAACCTCATGATGAATAACCACAATACTAACTGTTTAAAAAATATTTATTTTCATATTTTACATCATTGTTCATCATCTAAATTAATAAGTTACTAGGAATTGCATCTCATACCATCATCAAACCAACTGCCAAATCGAAACCAAAATAAAAATCAATTTTTAATCAATCAAAAATCTTCACCATAACAAAGCTGAATAATAGTAATGGCAAAAAAGCCCATCTTTCTGGTGTTTCACCCCTTCAAAGCCAGTGACAAAAAAAAGCCCATCTTTCTGGTGTTTCACCTCTTCAAAGCCAAGTGACTGCCATCTTTCTGGTGTTTCACCCCTTCAAAGCCAAGTGACTGTTCTTGAATCTTTCTGGTGTTTCACTCCTTCAAAGCCAAGTGACTGTTCTTGGACTGATCCTTGTCCAGTTTTACTAATCAAAAATTAACATTAATTTGTTAATTGACATCACGGATCTTTGTTAGTAAGACTGGACTATGCTTACAACTTGCATTAATCGAATATTTGCTCGCACTAAGTGAAAAATGATATCATTTTTATAAATCACACTAATTGAATATTGCATTATTCAAACTCACACTAATCAAGGCCTACCTGTATATTAGAAACATTTTTGATATTTTGATTCTACTATTACAAAATACTGTATTATTTTTGCATAAAAAAATACAAAAATTCTAATAGTAATTTTTAACAGCTGTAAATGATTGATAAACTGAAAGTGTTTAATATTATACTATAAATATTTTTACAGTAACATGCTAAAATGCTTGTGATTTGATTCATAATATAATTCTTTAAATCTTTTGTATTTATATTTCATTTTTATTCTAGATGAAGCAGTAAAAATTTATTGTAAATTAAATAAACTGAATAGTTTTCTTTAATTTATTCCAAATATTTAGCACTATTTAAAAATTTATAATTTTTAAAAATAATAATAATAATTTTGGGTGTAATTTGATAAAACACATCCAAAATTAATGTTATAAATAATTTTGAATGATAAAACATTATTTTAACATCCTGAAATATTTATCAGAAGTATATTAACTTTTCTTTGTTTGATATGTAGCATCACCAAAACTTCTTTTGTGAAATTTAGTGCATAACTAAAACTAAGTAATTTTGATGAGAAAATTTTTGTATATTATTCTGTTAATACAAAATTAATACTATTAATACAGATAATCTGTATTAACAGTTGCAACTACTATAAAAAATTTAAATTCTTAAGTTAACTATGTATATAAGTTAAAAAAATTTTGATTTTTATAAAAAAATTTCAATAATAAAAATATTTTATTTGATTATGAATTGCTTTAAAGCAGATTAGTGATAATATGATTGAACTTTAATTTTTTTAAGATACCAGTGCAATACAATATTATCAATTTTTTAAAAATAAATAAAAATTGTAGAATTGAGAGTATCATATATCTTGAGATTTCGTCAGTCTATTTTAAAATATTATATGATAATGTATTGTATTTATTTTTCTAATAAAAATTTATTGCTTAATTTTTTCCATTTATTTTTATAAATTTTGTTTTAAATTTAATTTTGCTAAGTATTTTCTCCTAAAAATATTTGAAATGTTGTAATGGTTTTCATGGGAAAGCCACTTTGTTACTAAATCACCCTAAACCATTTTATGAAACATTTTTTAGAATTAAATTTATGTTCAGATCTACTTTATCATTTTTATTTTAAAAATAAATTCTATTTTATATAAATAAAGCAAAATAATAAAACAACAATGATGTTACTTTAATAGATTCTATAATTTAATAAAAATATTTTTTCATTTTGTTATAGTTCCTAACAATTAATAGACAATATAAAATTAATATAAATAAAATTAATAAAAGTAATTGTAATTTATATTATCAATGACACTTTCATTGATATATTTTTAAAAATGGCTTAAGATGAAAGAAAAAAAAATGTTGCATTGAAAATATTTTAGAATCTATTAAGTTATTGTCATTTTCAATATATAACAAGAACAATACTTTCATTATATAAAAATTGAAATCAATAACATTAATTAATGATATGAAATATTTACTTGAAAAAAATAAAAATACAAACATTCAGTTAAATATAATCTGTTTAATTTTATTTCATGAGTTTATTTTTGTTTTTAGAATATACATGCTGATAACATAGGAGATGAAGGATTCCAGGTAATAATACAAATAACATGGTTTTTTGGTTGATAGTTTTGAAAATAGTATTATTATATTGTAGCTATATTATCTGCTTATCAAAACATATTACATTTGTCATAATGCACAAGGAAAATAGAATTGAAAATTGCTTCAGCAATACATGATTATATTTATTTTGAATTTAGTTGTTACTTTGACAAAAATATTGCATGAAATTTGAAGAAAAAATATTTGGTGAACCCATTTTTTTATATTTATTTCTTGGATCATAATATTTAATTCTAGATACTGAATTATACTCCTGATTTCTATCATTTGCTAATGATTTTATATTTTCTAGTGATTTATAATTGAAATTAGACATTTCAACTATTTTTATAATTAGACATTGTTCATATATATATATAAATTAATAATTATAAAAAATTATATTGGAAATAATGTAATTTTAAACTAAATTGCTATATGGGACGCACATTTGTTAGTAAAACTGGTCTATGCTTACAACTCGCATTAATTGAATATTTGCTCGCACTAGTGAAAAATGGTATCATTTTTATAAGTTTACACTAATTGAATATCGCATTATTCGAACTACACTAATTGAATATCGCACTAATTGAGGCCTCCCTGTATAAGAATTTTCTGAAAAACGATGTCAATTTTATAAGTCGCACTAATCGAAATCGCATTATTCGAACTCGCAAATTTTTATAAGTCGCACTAATCGAATATCGCATTATTCGAACTCGCATTTTATAAGTCGCACTAATCAAAATCGCATTATTCGAACTCGCACTAATTTTGAAAGTCGCACTAATCAAAAATCGCATTATTCGAACTCGTACTAATCAAGGCCTACCTGTACTATAAAAATATGAATTTGTATGTGGTAAAACGACTTTTAGTTAAATGTAGTATAAGCATGTTGTATTTATAATGGTGAATGTAAAATGTATTATGAAATCCTAATTGCACTACTAGTTCTATTATATGTATCAATATCTTGATTAATGATTAATCAGTCCATAACAACCAAACAGAATATGCTGATTTTATTAATTTGGTGATCAATTTAAATGATCACATAGAAAATTGATCATTTGTGTAATGTCATTTAGTCTATAATCTTAAGAATGAATAAAATAAAATGGATTTCCTTACCTCTACTAAAGCTTCTATCTGATGCATCATCATAGGTTTATTACAGAATTCCACAAGAGGCTTTGGTCGACTAAGAGTGAGTGGCCTGAGTCTAGTACCATAGCCACCAACTAATATTAAGGCTTTCATGACTAAAATTTAAATAAAATGGATAATAAATGCTAATTTTAAACATAATTATCGTAATCATAAATAATTATAATCATTAATAGATTATATATCAATATTTTAATTGAAAACTCATTTATATTACTAATCAAAATATGTTTTCTTAATTATTTTCATTTAAAAATTGTACGGCATCTGAAATGTCATTTTCATCTGTGCAAAAATATTGTGTTATTTTCTTACCTTTATTTAAAAAAAATTTTCATCAAAATAATTGGCAATTCATTTCAAATTCAGGAATCAGGATCTGCCGCGTGGCGACATAATGCCCTCTGGTATAGCTATCAATGGGTATAGCAAAAAGAGACTTTTTATCTAGTAAATTCATGAGTAAATTATTTATGGATTGAAAAATATAAATAAAGGAAAAATTTTGTGTCTATGAACATGAATATTATGAGTATAAAATAACAAAGCTTTAAATCTAAATAAGTTTACGTAATAATTCTAGTACTATAATCTGATGTCAAACTTAAAAATAAATTTTATTCATGCAGATCAAATGAAACAGGCAAAAATCTACTTGAAGATTTTCTTTAATTAAACTGTTGCATTAGAACTATTTATAATTATATAGATGGAAAATATCCTTAGCACTGCGACATTCCAATTCTAGGGTCCACCGCAGGGAAGAGAGAATTCCTATCTGCGAGAATTTCTATATATCATCATAGGTTCATTACATAATTTTGAGGAAAAATAACTTAACTTTTCTCACAATTATACCATAAATAACAGTACTTCCGTATTAACGCCACCGCAGCAGAAGTTGCGCTAGTGCGCTAATAAAGAGCAATCTTGTACACACAGCTGCGGTGGCGTTAATACGTAAGCACCTAAATAACTCTATACTTCAGCATGGAAGCAATCCAACGAACAATATTCCATATCTGTTAATTGCAACCCTAATTTGCTCAAAAGATTATTAGATTTGATCGAATTGGCAGCAAGAAAACGCTATGCTTTCTACTTAGAGAACTGGGGATTCAAAATTTATATCGTGTAATCGGACTCAGCCAGCGCCGTAATTACCCTTCTCAGGACCCGAGATGCTATTAAGTTGAGGAGCCCTCAACTAGAATAAGAAATTTAAAATATGCATATACTGTATAAATGCAATTACTAGGACTCGGGTAAAATATTTCTAAAAGATAGTGGAACGATATACTATGTTTTGTACTTAAAATAATTCTGTTGTTCTCGCTTTATAGTGACAAGAAAAATTACTATTGTATTCGGTTATGAGTCATGGAATATTTTAGTTTGAGTTTCAATGAAGGCGAAAATTGTTTTGATTTTATTTATATGATCTATTCAAAAATCTTAATTTGATCTTGATATTCATTATTGCAATTTTTGAAATAAAATTCGTAAGTCATTAAAAACTTCTTGTCTAATTTAACGTTTGGAGCAATAGGCTGGCGCGTCGAGTGCTGATGCGTAAGTATAGCTTTGGGCCCAACTGTTCATTACCTGTCCTCTACAATCCAGCTGATCTCTTCACAGTATTGGGCACTCTGTAATAGGAACTGAAATCTCGTCAGTTATTAGTCGGCAAGTGGCACTAAAAAAGAGAACTAATGCCAATCGGCCTCCTGGGTCGGCCGGATTGGCTGCGTGGAAACGCTTCGGCTTTCCACGCTGGAGGACCCGGGTTCGATTCTCGGGTCCCACCCCTTGAAAATATTTATCATGGGGTCTGGGCCCGGCCCGTCGATCCCCGTCCTCCACAATCCGGCTGACCCCTCCGCAGGGGTGGGCAGCCTGTGGAAGGGCTTGTTTCGCCCCGCCACACTTCGTTCTTAGAGAATGAAATGTGGCGTCATCTGCTGACCAATAAAAAAAGAACACCACTCTTCAACTGACAGCCAATCTCACTATAAGTGTGAGCAGGACCGTGCTGAGAAATTTTAATGTCTAAAGCAAGAACGAAAAATTAATTTAAAAATATGAGTTATATTTTTATTATTTTTTATCCCCCTTTCCAATCAAGGAGATTGCTAAGAGGGAGGGGCCAGTTCCAACCACGAACTGCACCCACACCGGTGGAGAAGGATCACCGAGCCGGGCCCAGTACCCAAAAAAAAAAAATCCGGGACTAGATCCGAGACACGAACCCAGATCCTATTCCGTGACACGCCCACAACGTTACCACTCGGCCATCCGGCCACAATATGAATTATTTAAAATACAGTAAATTTCTGGTTTATATTTTAATAAAAATAAAAAATTGTTTTAAATGATTTATTTCTCATAAGTAGTATTTTTAATTTAAATATACTGTATAATAGATTTATTTATAACACTAATATCTGGATGGTCTGCTCCAATGGTCAGTTGTCGTCGGCCGGATTGGCCGCGTGGAAACGCTTCGGCTTTCCACACTGGAGGACCCGGGTTCGAGTCTCGGTCCCACCCCTTGAAAATATTTAGGCTTTCCACTCTGAGGACCCGGGTTCGAATCTCGGGTCCCACCCCTTGAAAATATTTATCGTGGGGTCCGGGCCCAGCCTGTCAATCCCCGTCCTCCACAATCCGGCTGACCCAGTACCCGGGTTCGAGTCTCGGGTCCCACCCCTTGAAAATATTTATCATGGGACCCGGGTTCGATCTCGGGTCCCACCCCTTGAAAATATTTATCATGGGGCCCGGCCCGTCGATCCCCTCCTCCACAATCCGGCTGACCCCTCACAGAGGTGGGCAGCCTGTGGAAGGGCTTGTTTCGCCCCGCCACTTAGTACTGAGTGACAGTACTTAGTAGTTACTGAGTGGAAAGTGGCGTCATCTCTTAACAAAAAAAAATGGTCAGTTGTCATCAAAAACGAAGCCGCTGAAGTAGTGGGATTACATGGTATTACCTTTTTTTAATTATTTGGATCTGATCGAAGAATAATTACAAAACTTATTCATTTGTTGGAAAATAAGGACGAAATCACAAATTTGTTCGTTGCTGCAAAACAATTCTTCAAGTGACAAATTTGAGCACAAATTTCTTTGATGGTTTTTAAGTTTACTGTCTCGCTTCCAAACATAACCGAATGCGAACATGTACACTATACAGAATCTACACGTTCGCTTATGTTCTCGTAGCGAAAACGCATCTTTATATGCATTGAAAATACAAATTTGTTATATAGTACATATTGTACAATATAATTTTTGCTAAAAGAATATTTTATGTTTTTGACCTTTATCATTTATTCAATGAAAAAATTTTAATTCTTTTGGATAAACCCTAGATATGAATCCGTAATAAAATCAAACAGAAAACAAGCAATCGTGGAACAAATCACATATTTTCTAAATATATTATTTTAAATATGATTAAAGATGCATGATAAATAAATGTGATCAAAATCAATTTCTACAGATTCACAGCCCTACCAAATCTCATTAACATTAGTTCAAGTTATATTTCGATACTATTTCAGAAGTTTGAATGCCTGCTACTTTTTAAGATTTTGCGATTTAAAAGATGTGTCATAAAGATCATATTTAATGGTAAAATATTCTTACAGAATTTCACGATAATTTAGAAATTGTTTCATAAGTTTAATGGACAGCAAACAAAACAGCAAGATAATCCTATGTTTCATTTTTCTTCTGAAAGTAGGCTATTCAAAATAATTTTTTATTATTAGTCTACTTATTAAATATAAAAATGCGTATAAATCTGCTAATTATAAGTAAATTTTCTCTCCTTTAATTATGAGTTTTATATTACATTTTGGAATATATTGTATTGGATGTATTAGCGGTCCCCAAATTATTTTAACTGTACATCCCTTTATCAATAATGAAAATTAGTAAATATCCTTTTTATCAGCAGTAAATAATAATAGCACGCACCCCATATAACAATGTTTTATGTAACGATGGTATTATGACAAGCAAAAAAAAACGCTCACCTCTAACAAGTGTGAGCTCACACTTAGAGGAGAGCGTTACTTTAGGGCAGGGGTGGGCAACCTTTTTTTTTGTAGGGGCCGTATAGAAAAATTTATGGTGGGCCATGGCCAAAACAAAAACAATTGATAATAATAGTATTTATTTAAAAAAAGAACCACGAGCCAAAACAAAAACAATTGATAATAATAGTATTTATTTAAAAAAGAGAGCATTGGTATTAGATATAATAAATTACAGATATGTAAGTATACATACCGTTGGTATTAGTTATAATAAAATAATGTGGCCCGCGGGCCGGAGATTGCCCACCCCTACTTTAGGGAATCACTAGGATATATAATTATATTCAATTTGCTAAATAAATAAAATTTATTTGACTATATACATGTTTGAATAATTCTAAAAGGAAATAATTTATTGCTATTGAAAATCCCAAATTCAGCAATAAATTTTTATTCTTCAGAATACTGTTTCTTTCTTTCTAATTCTTCATTAATTAATTTTTCTAAATCCTAAAATAAAAAAAAAATAATAATAATTTGGATAAAACATCATAAAAATTCATTATCAAAAAATTATATATTATAATGTAAAAATGTATAGTAGTTAAAAGAGGGTCCTTATTAATTAATGAATGATTCTATGCTTCTGAATATGTTCAAAGAATATCCCTTTAGCAAAGTCAAAAGACACGCTATATTGCATACAAATTCATAGAGTTGCCTATATTTAAAATCTCTGAAATTTTTCAGCTATTTCCTTATATCTGAGTTTTCTGTCAACTTTTTTTATAGGGATACAGTAATTGTATGAAGATTTTCAGAGGTACAAAAAGATTCATTAAAAGCTTTGAAACTCATTTGTTAGAAGCTGAGAAAGTCAATAAAATTGTTCAAACACAAATATTAACTTTTAAACTGACAGCTTAAAGATTAATATTTGTTTGAGCAGTCTTAAGTGACTTAATATACAATGATAGCTATTAAAATAAGCCATTTGTTGTATGTGCATGATATCAATTATTTGATCTATGACATAATTCAACTTGCTACCTTTAAATCTTAAAACTTTTAAATACAGCACTACTAGCAAGTGTTCTAATAGTTTTTATTCTCGTAAAACGTTTTCGTAATATATTCCGAAAACGAGAATAAAAACTATTAGAACACTTGCTAGTAGTGCTGTATTTAAAAGTTTTAAAATCAATTATTTGAAAGAATTTTAGGCAAACTGTTTAACATTAGTCTTATACAAGTATTTTTTCATCTCTGTCTGGCTGTTTGAAGATGGAAAATTGAATATAAAATATTGTAGATAAAATGGAATCTAAAATTAGAATTATCTAAGATATATGGATACTAAGTTTAAATTCTTTTCACAATCACATTATTAAATGGTGCTGTTTGAAGATGGAAAATTGAATATAAAATATTGTAGATAATTCTAATTTTAGATTCCATTTTATCTAAGATATATGGATACTAAGTTTAAATTCTTTTCACAATCACATTATTAAATGGTAACATTCAAAATTGTAAAAATTCCATATATTTGAAACTATCTGTCACACAAAGTGACAAACAGACATTTGAAGAGATTTCTTCTTTTAAAAAAGCTATTATATTAATTATTATTAATAAAACCTTTTCTTTATATTTTAATATTTCAAACTATATAAATATTGGTATTGCATATCAATACAAATCAATATGGAATTAGATATTAAAATTACTCCAAAATCCATTTTTTATATAATCTGTTACGATATAATGGTTGAATGTGTAAATTCAATAACTTTACAAGAAATTTGAATTACAATCAATCCTTGCTTAATATTATAGTTAGATCTTAAAAATCATGACATACCTCAAACAATGCTAATTGAAATCAAGTTTCATAGGCCTAGTGTTATAAGATGGAGTTGTATTCCTAAAGCAATGGTCACCAACCTTTTGGACCTCATGGAACACTAAATTTATGATTTTAAACTCAGCAGACCACTAACACGAATTTTTTTAAAAAGATGAACAAATTCATTAAAACAATGATGGAAAAACCTCCATTTTATTAATTTGAAACACATTTATTATGAGTAAATGTAACAAAATTATAGTTTAATTATTACAAATACAAAATAAATCTTATAATGAATATAATATAATGAATATTACAACTAAATTATTCCATATTTTACTATTACACATTTTTAATGTGATTTTTGTTCATGCTTGTTTGTAAGAAGAGTATGGAGAAATTTTAAACTTGTTCATAAATATTTTAAAGCACCCAAAAACTGACTTTGCTGTTAACCTATCTCGCTTGAAATTTTATGCAGATCATCAGTTGACTATACTAGAAGAGATATTTGATAATTTTTGTCATTAAGCTTTATTACATAATATAATAATAGAATGAAATAAAACAAAAGTTTGATTTAATTGCAAATTTTAATTGTAGAATGTTACAAAGTAGTTATATGTCATGATTTATATTAAAGGAAATTATTTTCTAATAAAATACAGCTTGGAATTCAAAGATATGCTCATGTTTAATTTTTAATGTCAGTTCCCAATTAAAAGCAGTGGGACCAGTCCAATTCTATCACAGATTGCTTACACTCACATTAAATCAGTCAGGCGAAGAAGATATGGGTGAGATTCTGACTCTTCGTTAAAATTTTCTGAAGTGTGGGTTTGTGATTCCATACTTTGAAATTTCTGGATCCTTTTGTTGGAAGACAAGTGTTTTCATGCAGATAATCTTGCTATTATTTGTAATTAGCAAGAGGAAGCATTTGTTTGTGTGGTGCAGTGCTATATTATTTTAGTTTGTAATTTGTTAAAATAGCCATATGATTGTATTACATTTTTTAAAAAATTATTTTTTATACAATATCATTTTTATGTTAATTGTTTATACTATTTTCACATTAACAAAAAATTCATTTTCAGTAAATTATAGTTGAGAGTATTCATAGGCATTATTATTTATTTGAGTTAGTGTTTATATAAACATATAATTTTATATAATTTATATTTTATACAAGTTAATATAATTTATATTTTATATAAGCTAGTACATATATAAAATTATATGTACTAACTTTAGGTTCCAAGTTGTTCTCTCTCTCTTAGACAGAGAAATTTAAAAAAATATGACTTTCTTCAGTTTCATTACTTTAAAAGCTTTAATATTTTTAATTAATTTAGATTTGCTCATGGTATTAACTGAGACAATGTTAAACAATAATTTATAATTATTTAATAATTTTATAACTTGTTTCATTTTAAAATTAAAATACATTCTTTTGATCTAATAAATAAATTAAAAGTATTTAAATTAACAATTTGAAGATCCAGTTCATCCCTCTTAAAACTTTTATATAAATTTGTTAAGAATTTCAATATTTTTTAATGATTTTTAAGAATTAAATTGAATTGCTGAAATATTTATTTAAATTTTAAATTTCCTGAATGATCTTTATCCAAATATTTATTTAAATTAGTAAAAATAAATACCTGACATGATAACTATGATATAAAGATTAGTACAATTAAAAAACTGAGTGCGTTAGAGTATGCGAATTTTTCAATATCATATTCTAATGATTAATTATCATCCATTACCTTCGAAAAAAAAATTCAATTGTTAAAATTAACATTTTCAATATTTCTGTCTCTTTTGATACTATTCTTTCAAATAATATGGTTATATATTCTTTCACATGGATTTATCCCTTCCTTAATTCCAGTTACACTCGAAATATACGAGTGCGTCGAAATCAATGACTAGAAAAGAAAACAATTATTAGAATTTTAAATTTCTGTATAGAATTTATCCAAATATTCTAAATTTATTCAATTCAAAATATTTCGGACGTTAAAATGCAAATCTCTCTTTTGACAAGGAATTAAATACTGTAATAGATTTTAAGAGAATTTTTAAAATTATATTTACTTTAACAATGCTCTTCCTTGTTATAGTGAATATTCCTCCTGCTTTTATACCAATAGGTGTTCTTCCTAGTCTCTTTCTGTAAGAAACGATGAAACAAGAATAATTTAATATTATTTCCATCAGAATATGCGATTTTTTATCCTTATTTTATTATAGATGAAAATTTAACCACACCTATTTTCAGTATTTCTTATGTTCTTCTGTATTTTCTAATATATAACATTACTTAATTGAATGGATAATCCATTCTTTAGCAATGATTAAATAAAAACATTCAATAATGATTACTTTACTTTTAATTATTCTTATTTTTAAATACACTTGTTCATATAATTTATCCTGTAGTCTTTCCATATATATATCTATATTCATAATTATTAATTAATTGATTGGTTGCCTTGGGTTTAATGGCAGAAAGATGAGCTAATGTATGTAAACAAAGCTATTAAACGTTAAAACTATAAAATTAAATTAATAAAAATGAAAATAACCTATGATATATTAATAGGTGAAGAGTGGTTTGAATGACTACAAGTATCAATATATCCAAAATATCACAGTAACAAGAAAAACATTTCAATTGTACAATTATAAGAATACAAACAGCAATAATTATATAAAATTGTGTATTATGCCATATTTAAAATGCATGAAAATATACATAAAATCTGTGAAAAAATCCATTAATTTAAAAAATTATTTATTAATAATACATTATATGGCAGAGGTATGAAAACATTAGATAAATTGTTTAAATAAAAGATTATTGATTAAGGAAGAATTAAATAAAGCAGTAGTCTGTTGTTGCGTAGTAATGGAGAATAAAAATTAATATTAACGTAACTGAACGAAGAAAGATCATCATTTGAAATATGAATGCTTTTTAATATATTTAATATAATTTGACAAAACAATTCGTCCACTTAACAATCAGCCATTAAGACCACTGTTGGAAAAACTTTAAAATAAACATAAAATCATATAGAGATGACAAAAATTTACAATGATGAAAAAAAACAAGGTAAAAATTTTGAAGAAAAATATTTATTTATTTAGTGTAACTTTTCTGAATTCAATAATAGCATCCCATCAGCATTTCGGAAAAACTGAATAAAATAACAATTTAAAATATATCGAAAAACTTAGATTTATTTTAAATTTAAGAGAGTAAATGATACGACTACTATTTGAATTACTGTACGAGTTAATTTATATTTATAAATATGTTTTCTTAAATTAAAGTAAAAGTATTAATTTATTATTAGATTATTCGATCGTTCTAACTGCTGAAATGATGATCACTAATTGAAGTTGAAAATTTTTCTCTAAATAAACATTACTTTTGCACCAAATAATTATCTTATTTATTAATTTTGAAATAAAATTGGTATGGTTTACTCTTTTCTTAATTTCAATGTTATATGCGTCTTGAAATCGCCATTGAACTAACTTTACCTTGTTATATTGTTACTTAAACCTTAAAAATTAATGTGATAACTAAGAATAATGAAAGTTCTGCAATTTCTAGTTATCAAGGTTGCTTACAAATGTGCATATCTTCAGATGGAATAAGTATAGCCAGTTATTCACGAATGCTTAAAAATTATATAGACTAATTATTAATCCTTCCTTCCATTGATCTGTGATATTGCTTTGACGAAAGAAAAGATATTCCAAAATTGAACCCAATCTCCGAAGCTAAGAAAAATGATTTTTTTAAATAAGATTTAATATCTTATAAATATATTTTCTTAAATATTTTTTATTATCATAAATGTATTTAAAAAACTAAAATATCAATAATTTGATATATAAAATAAGATTATAATAGAACTACGTACAATATTTTATATTTGAAGAAAGAAAATTGGCTTACATTCTTTGGATATTTTGATAAAACAGAAGTTATCCATAAGAAAATCAACATATTAAACCATCCAGCCAGAAATGCTCCTAACTTTACAAATATGTTAGCATTACCCAATATAGCAATATAGGCAGTTGAAGTTGTAAACAATAGATAAAATATATAATAAGTTCCAATAACCGGATTTACCATATCGTCTGTATTTGAAAGAATGTCACTGAAATCAACATGTTTCGAAATTAAATCGTGAATTATACTTTCTCCTATTTCGTGATAAAAATTTGATAGCTCACACTCTACAGTAAATCCTATGTCGATAACTAGAAGAACCAAATAACATAAAAAACCACTACCGAAGAAAGTGTCCATTGTAATTAAGATATAATGATATATCAACATATAAGTATTTTTCTCATTTGCAACAGTTGTAAAAGCTACAGACAGAATAGTTACTGCTGTTACGGAAATTATCAAGTGCAAAGCAACAATGAATTTGCTCATTTTGTAATGCAGATGTATAGGTCGTTGATGTGTTATACTTATTGATTTTTTACATCTTTGTAAAACCCGAACTAGATGTTCTCCTGTAATTTTAAATCGAAATACTAGATATTCTAAAATACGAAAACTGTAAAGGATGCAATCATAATGAAAACGAGCATGACATCATCTCCGAGGAGACGACCAATACCCGCTCTGTAGCGATGTTTCAAATCTCCTTCTAATGAGATGAATAGCAATGCATTAATGTTACTATAGAATAATATGATCTGCACGAAACATTGATGTATTTTCCAAAGAAAATTTATTTTTTTTTGGACTTTCGATAGAAATTAAAATTCCAAAAATTTTAGCATCTGTAAATTTCCTTCGGTTCTGCATAACAAGCAAAAACAGCCAGAATAATGTTCTTCGAATTCATGTTTAATATATCGTGATGATTAATAATTACTTGAATTTCAGTGACAATTAAATTATCAGTAGTCAATATCAAATCTTTTAATTGTAATATCAGTTTAAAATCATATACCAGTTGTATAGGAAAATGACAAAATTATCAAGATGATTATTTGTTTTATAAGAATTTTAGTGACAAAGCAACTTAGCAATGACGAGTGTAATTTCTGTTTATTATAAGCTAATTACCAATAAAAAGTATTATACCTGTTAGCTGTAACATCAATTAAAATAATTTTTCAGTTTTCAAGAAAATAACAAAATGTGTCAGAGATGACGAAGTTTATACTGTGCGTTATCATTTCTATCTTTTGTTGGTCAATAAAAATCAATTGCAGGTGTCTTCGCATGCATATCGATCTGCCTTTCTCCACTAATTATTGATTATTTAATGTCTGGTTACTTAGTCTATTAGAATATCATTTTTCTTTCCGTAATATCTGAAGTACCGTTTGACCAAAAATGTTACCAAAACCTGACTTCTGCTTCGTAGGTCTTGACCTGTTATTAGTGATCAGAATTTTAATTTATTGGTGGTATTTATAATAATTTATCAGATATCTTTTTGGGATTTTTTTTGTGAGAGCTATAGCTTTTGATAACAAATTTCTAATTGTGTTCATATTTGTATCTATATTATTTTTTTTAAGATAATAGGTTACTAGACTACTCGATTTTGGGGCCGAAATTTTTTCATGTGGAATATTTATTCGGATATTATATGTAATCCCTCTAGGTTTTTCCTACTTTTTTTTTTTATGTTTTTCACATTCTTCATGATTATTTTATATAATGTACTTATGTTTATAATTTTTATATCGTATTATAAAGTTTGTTTAGGTAAATAAACCATGAATGTGCTATTGATTTGTAAGAAATTGGAGGTTTCGTCGTATAACTTTTTTCCAGTTATTTAAATTTAAAGGTTAGATTAAATTTATAATATATTTTTAGCATTAAATTTGATTATAAATTATGTTTTTGTTACAAATTTCGTAGTCTATTTTAAAAAAATTGTTTCAGTCTTATATTTATCCTGTTATATTTTGAGTATATGCCATGTTCTGTTCACTTTCTGTCAGAGATGACGAAGTTTATACTGTGCGTTATTATTTCTATCTTTTGTTGGTCAATAAAAATCAATTGCAGGTGTCTTCGCATGCATATCGATCTGCCTTTCTCCACTAATTATTGATTATTTAATGCGTGGTTACTTAGTATATTAGAATATCATTTTTCTTTCCGTAATATCTGAAGTACCGTTTGACCAAAAATGTTACCAAAACCTGACTTCTGCTTCATAGGTCTTGACCTGTTATTAGTGATCAGAATTTTAATCTTCGGTGGTATTGATAATAATTTATCAGATATCTTTTTGGGATTTTCGTAGGTCTTGACCTGTTATTAGTGATCAGAATTTTAATTTATTGGTGGTATTTATAATAATTTATCAGATATCTTTTTGGGATTTTTTTTGTGAGAGCTATAGCTTTTGATAACAAATTTCTAATTGTGTTCATATTTGTATCTATATTATTTTTTTTAAGATAATAGGTTACTAGACTACTCGATTTTGGGGCCGAAATTTTTTCATGTGGAATATTTATTCGGATATTATATGTAATCCCTCTAGGTTTTTCCTACTTTTTTTTTTGTATGTTTTTCACATTCTTCATGATTATTTTATATAATGTACTTATGTTTATAATTTTTATATCGTATTATAAAGTTTGTTTAGGTAAATAAACCATGAATGTGCTATTGATTTGTAAGAAATTGGAGGTTTCGTCGTATAACTTTTTTCCAGTTATTTAAATTTAAAGGTTAGATTAACTTTAAATTTATAATATATTTTTATCATTAAATTTGATTATAAACTATGTTTTTGTTACAAATTTCGAAGTCTATTTTAAAAAATGTGTTTCAGTCTTATATTTATCCTGTTATATTTTGAGTATATGCCATGTTCTGTTCACTTTGTTTTACCCCCATAGAGATATAATATTTGAAGATAAAATTTTTCATAAATTGTAAATTTTTTCATTACTATATAACTGCATTCCATTGCTCTCTAAATCTGCTTATAAAAAATTATTATTGCTAATTTTTGGTTGACTTTTATTAATAATTATGTCTCTAAGTTCAATCTTTTCCTTTGTAGGATGAATGCAATTCTTTGATACATCCATCTTATGTGGGATCGCGGTCGGTATCCAAGGAAGAGGTGTTTAGCTCCTAGCGGAGACAGTAAAGTCGCGAATTTCTAAGGCCAGATATGATGATTTATCGTGGTCACACCAATCGCATGTTTTTGGAAATGTTGGCCGAGAAAAGTTTAATTTGGAGTGCAGATAAGTGGGATTAGGAGTGCAAAATGTTGGATATTCACCAGAATAAATGAAAATATATTAACATAAAAATATAAAAATTTAATATATTAATTTTCAGGTCATCCCAAAAGTAATGCCATTTTTAGCATTAAATTTTGAAACGATATACACCTACCCCTCGATTTGCACGGCACTCATTATACACGGTTTTTAAATGAAAACAAAAATTTTTTTTGAGTTTTATTTTGATTGTTTTGCATTATGCCATTTATAAATTAAAAGAGTATCATATTGTCACGTTTTGCGGGTTTACGTAAAGATTAATATAAAGTGAATACAGCTATATTTCGTATAGTCTAATTTATTTACACAAAAAACAAAATAATCTTGTTTCACTATAACTAAATTCAATACAAAATCATACTTCGTATAGTCCAATTTATTTACACAAAAAAAATAATCTTGTTTCACTATAACTAAATTCAATACAAAATCCGCAACAAAATAATCTTGTTTCACTATAACTAAATTCAATACAAAATCCAATTACACACAAAATAAAATAATTTTGTTTCACTGTAACTAAATTCAATACAAAATCCGATAATATCTTATACAATACTTCTATTTTCACAATTTATTGCTCACTATTAACTTTTACTGTCCAAGTCTCGCTTGCCTTTAATTCAGAATAACTCACAGTTCTTCTTAGTCCACTTTCACTGTGTCTTTATTTCAGAATAACTCACAGTTCTTCTTAGTCCACTTTCGCTGCTTTCACAATTACTCACTATTAAGTTTTACTGTCCAAGTCTTGCAGTTCAACTAAACTCAACTTCTATTAACTTTTACTGTCCAAGTCTGGCAGTTCAACTAAACTCAACTAGAGCAGTTCTTCTTAGTCCACTTTTGCTTTCACAATTTATCGCTCACTATTCATTTTACTGTCCAAGTCGCTTTCACAATTTATCGCTCACTATTAACTTTTACTGTCCAAGTCTAGCAGTTCAACTAAACTCAACTCATGCTTGCAGCTCGCCTATTTATGTTCTCACAGTTCAACTAAACTCAACTCATGCTTGCAGCTCACCTATTTATGTTTCAACTAAACTCAACTCAAGCTTGCAGCTCGCCTATTTATGTTTGAATTGCAGTTTATTTAAATTCAACTCACGCTTGCAGCTCGCCTATTTATGTTTGAATGCTTTCCCACGCTTGCAGCTCGCCTATTTATGTTTGAATTCTTTTATTGTTTTTAACGGAATATTGTTAAATTTTTTTGTACCGTATTCGATGTTAATTAATTTTAGTTTTCATTTTATTAATTATTTTTTTGTACCGTATTCGATGTTAATTAATGTTTGTTTTCATTTTCTTTTGTACCGTATTCAATGTTAATTAATGTTTATGTTTTCATTTTCAATAATTGAAAAAGTATAATCATTAAATTGTCTCTAAAAATTAATGAACTAATCCCTTTTTTCCTTTAATCCTCATTTTACACGGTTATAAACAAAATTTTTTCGACTTTTCATTAGCTTCTTTAGATCGATTTACACGGTTTACAATTTAATTGTACCTTTAATCCTCATTTTACACGGTTATAAACAACATTTTTTCGACTTTTCATTAGCTTCTTTAGATCGATTTACACGGTTTACAATTTAATTGTACATATCCTTCTATTTTGTGTGAATTCTGCGTCTCGTTTTACACGGTTTCAGTTTGCACGATTTTTCTCGGAACGTATCTACCGTGTAAATCGAGGGCTGAGGGTAAAAGATAAATCACTTGCTAATTTAATGAATTATATATTTTTCATTTGAACCAATAGCATTCTTCTAACGTTGTGAAAGCTTTAAAAATTCATGTTTAGGAAAGATGAGACATGTTTGAACAAATACGGCATAAAAAAGTTATTATTTTTAGAATGACCTGATGTAAGGAACAATAATGACAACCTTTATTATTATAATATGAAGAAATGCAGAAGCTAACTTAAACAAAACTAATTAACACTCAAACCAAACAAAAGAATTTCCTATCCCAACATAAAAAAGGCATTACTTTATACTTGATCTCTAAACATATCTTGAAAGAGATCGATGTTTCTTTGATTTTCTTTTTTTGACTAAAATTTTGACAACACAGATGTTTAATACATTGACTATTACGACGAAGAAGTGAAATGGCGAGAGAGGTAGTTTCTTTGGTTTTTTTCTGTTTTATTTCAGACCAATCACATCAATGGAATAATCTATTTCTGACCATATGTAGTCAGATTGCATTTCCTCTCCCACTAGAATTGGCAGATGGATCATTTTGATAAGATGGTTTGCAACATTGTTTATTCTTCACGTTCCCTAATTTAGACAAATGCAGCAGTTTGAAATTGGATTATCATTCTCTCTCTCAAGGTACTGTTTATGTTGTGTTTGACAATTATAACATTCTTTTCTCTCCTCTCTACTTTATTTTTATAGTTTATTGTTATAGACTGTGATAGAGAGTGGATATCAGATTGTAGTAATGCATATAATTTTTACGCAAATTATTTCTATATTTTGAGAAATCTGCTATTTTAGTAGATCCTAATGATTATTTTTAGCAATCTTCTCTAGTCTAACTCTTTCTTTTTAATCTAAAGTAGTTATAAACATATATCTTTACGATCCTTTCAGTTAATATTGCATTTTTTATTCTATATCTCAATATGAAATTTATCTGCAAAGTAATATTTTGAATCTAACTGTTTATATATATAATGCAATATTTGTATCTTCCACAAAGATTTCTGCACCGTTTTATCGTTTTTTGCAAATTAAAAGTTAATCCATGCAATTTTGAGATTAAATGATTATATTATACAATAGAATTAAAATTTTATTATAATTTTTTAATTAATACAAAGTTGATTTTAATCTATTCTGAAATGATGATGACAGACATTTTTCATAATTCTTTATTAAAATATTTATTTCATCAATAGATTATATTTTTATAACATATCTTACTGTATTTACTGATAATTAAATTTTTCATTTTAAAAGCTTATATAAATTGTGAAAACTATCAAGTTATGAAATCATACTTAAACTATAATTATTATTTTGATTAAAGTGATGATGCATTGAATAGAAAAATCTTAAATCAATTAAGTGCTAACATTTGTTATGGTTATAAGCCATTGATAAAATACAGTACAGCTGGCAGTGACATAAAACATACTTTACACTTCAATAAGCAGTCAGAGATTTGAAAGAATATTTTCATTTATTTATTCTTATAAGAAACAGGTATATGTGCGAAAGAACTTCAAAAAATTAATTTTTTTATAATAAACTAACAAGAAAATTGTTTTTATCTAATAACATAAAAAGAATTAAAAATACTTCAACTGGCTTTAATAAGAAATAAATATATAAGCATTTATGAGACACTGAAAATAGCTGATACAAATATAAATTCATTTCTGAAAGTAGAGATTAAGAATTTCTGAAAAATTACAGTCAATAAAGATATGTACTCGTTATTTTTAATATAGATATTAATTTTTAGTATTATTTAAAACAATTATCCGAAAGACAAATTTATTTTAAATAATTTAAAGGTTATAAAGAAAAGAATACTGAATTAATATTCTTTTCCTTACAATCTTTAAATTATTTATAGTAAATAAAAATCTATTATTTTTATAAATTTTTAAAAATTAGTTTTGTTAAGAAAATTGTTAAATTAAAACTGTGATAATTATAAAGTCAAAATTAATTAAATATATCTACATGGAATTTGGAAATTATAACAATTTGAAATTCCTGTTTTGGCATAAGGAATACAAAATATATTTGGAAGCAGTTATGTTCTTAAATGAATAACTTTTATAAATTATCTTTTATAACTTAGTTCTCTGTTTAAAATAGTTAATAAAGTAAAAAACTGTGTAAAAAAAATTGGCTGAAATTGGTCATAGAAGAATGAAACATTACTATTTTTATATTTATAGTAAATAATAAATATATTTACTGCCTGCAGTGCTTGTTTCTATTATTTTCAATTTATAAAATACACTCTATTGCAAAAAATGATGCAGGTTTGTTGTAGGTTTATGATGTAATCTCTCTCAAACTCACTCAGTTGCTCATACTGCCGATGAATATGTTGTAGAAGCATCTTCATAAATTACTTAACATAATGAACCAGCAAAACCAGTAAAATATATTCATATATTAGAATAGCACTTCTTATATGAACCTCAGATTTGCTCTTTTTCATCTCTCAAAACACCTTCTGCATTCATTGATGATGAAATTGTAGTCATTTGTATATTGATATTTAACTGAAGGCATTTGTATATTGAATTTCATAGTTCTCTCTCTATTTTTTTATAGTTGTATCTTTTTTTTTGCAACAGAATGTATTGTCATTTATTAATTTTATTTGATCAAGGAAAAAATGCCTGCTAAAAAAAATATATTCCTATGAGGAGTGATCAAAAAGTAAGGTTACAAAGCCTGCAGTGAAACGTGTACATTTTATTTCAGTACAACCAATACAGCCAACTGATAGTACATACATTACGTTATTTTTTGACATTGTCTCCATATAAGTTCAGGCACTTGTCGCTTCGTGGGATGAGTTTGAATATTCCCTCCTGGTAAAAATCCTGTCCTTTGGTGTTCAGCCACATTGTCATGAAGTGTTTCACCTCCTCGTCTGTCACCTCTCGACCTCTCTTGAATTGTCTGTCTCCTAGGTGCTTCTTCGAGTGACAAAAGAGGTGAAAGTCGCTTGGAGGGAGGTCTGGGCTGTAGGAAGGGTGTTCGCTGGGACATCATCGAACACCCTCCCTACAGCCCGGTCTTATTCCAAATACAAATTCATTATTGGTTAGTATGTAAACTTGATCAGCTGAAAAAAGTAGCCAGATTGATTTCATTTAGATCACATCTCACAAAATATTGTTAAAATGTTATATGCTAATTACACTGTTCAATACATTTTCTTTCTTCTTAATGAAAACTGATAGTTTTTAAGTATTTAGAGTTGAAATTCTCAATTCTGATATTATTTTATTCTTAACACCCAGTATTTTTTTTAATTGAAGTTTTTCAAATATATTGGCATTTTTTCATTAAAAAAGTTATTTTTTGAATAAATTCTTAAATTTGTAAATCTCAAAAAGTCAAATGTAATATTGTGAACTGCTAGTAGAACACTTATGATAGAAATTCATAGAAACAATAGAAATTTCTAGAATTAATATTGTCATTAACAGTAATAGCATTGTTGTTATTAAAGTAAATATTGTTCTTATTTTTGTTTGTGAATTTTTTTATTTATTTAATTGTAATTTTTAGATAAATAAAGCTTCAAAATTGTCTAGAAAATGTGTAAATAATTATAATATGTTTTGTTATGTCTGTGATGAACTAATATTGAAATTATAAAAACAGAACCTTGCACCTGTTATGAAGAAAGTCTATGAGCTATATTTTGGCTACAAAGTGGGAGACCAAGATAAATCTTGAACTCTTAAAATATGTTGCAGCACATGTTCAAGAAATCTAAGAAATTGACTGCAAGGAACAAGAACATTAATGCCATTTGTAGTTCCTATAATATGAAGGGAACAGAAAGATCAAGTTAAACTGACTGTTATTTTTGTCTTACAAATGTGCAAGGCTTGTTCGCTTAATAATTAACTGCTTAAACTCTTACTTCAATACCTAAAGACACCAAGCACAACTAGCAGTTGAGAATAACGTAGACACTTTTATATTGGTTCTAGAATGCCTTTGTAACTGAATGAATGTAAAAACCTGATGATGACTTTAATTAGTCGAAAACGTTAGTTTTATTAAAGTGTCTACGTTATTCTCAACTGCTAGTTGTGCTTGGTGTCTTTAGGTATTGTTCAAGGCTTATTTTCAAATCAAAACATAAAATTAAATATCCAAATTTACACTCTTTTTTAAGATCAGTATTACATGATACTGATGATGATCTTCTAATTCCTATTCCAACCTGAACACTTGATGATGATGATGATGATCTTGATGCAGACAGCCAAACAATCAACAAACAAGGAGCTGATGAAAACAGTATTGATCCTGTCTTTAATGACATCTACACCACATCTCATCACTCAAGATGAACTGAATGATTTAGTAAAAGACATTAATCTCTCAAGAGTACAGGCAGAATTATTAGGGTTTCAGTTACAAGGTTGGAATCTTTTGAATAAAAATATAAAAGTAATATCATTTAGACATAGGCAAGTAGAAGTGAAAAATTATTTTTGTCTAGTTACAATATAGTTTATTGTAGTAATGTGAATTATTTATTTTTAGTATTAGAATAAACATTCAATTCAACAGATTGGCATTTATTCATTGATTCCTCAAAGTTAAGTTTAAAGGCAATTCTGCTACATAATGGGAACACCTATCCTTCAGTGCTCATGGCTCATTCTGTACACTTAAAGGAGTATAATGAGCAAATGCACAAATTGTTAAGTTTAATCAACTATAGCAAGAAGAAATGGAATATAAGTTTGAGATTTAAAAGTAATAGAGTTTCTTTTAGGTATGCAATAAGATTGTACTAAGTTTAATTATTTTTTTGTGTGATTGAAATAGTCATGACAAAATGAACTATTACATAGAGTATTTCTTATGAACCATTAGCAAAAGCCCAAGATATTTACCTTCCACTTTTACACACAAAGCTTGAATTTATGAAAATCTTTGTGAATGCTATAAATAAGGATAGAGAAATAAATGATGGTGTATTTGAAGAAAGTTTCTTTAGGTTGAGTGAGGCAAAAATTAAAGAAAGTATTTTTATCAATTCATAAATAAAATCTATGTTTAAAGAGACAGAATTTGAAAATCAATTGAATGACACAGAGAAAAAAGCATGAAATGTATTCAAATTAGTCTGCAACAATTTTCTTAGAAACAGTTTTAGTTCTTAGTCTAAAAACTATAGAGAACTTGTAAATGAACTGCTCAAGGCTTATGAAACTGTGAAATGCAATATGTTGTTGAAACTACATTTCCTCAGTTCACATCTGAACTTTTTCCCACAGAATTTACATGCAGTTAGCAATGAATATGGTGAAAGGTTCTACTAGGATATATAGATACAGTCGGCAACGAACAGAAATATGCTAGAAGATGGAATGTTACAACGTTTGCAAATTACTGCTGGAACATAGTTAGACATTGAAGAAACAGAGTATAAATGAAAATGGCTAAAAACAGTATTGTAAAGTATTTTGCAATGTAAATACCAATTAATTATTTTTGTATTCATGTAACACCAATACTTTTTATATAGAAATTAAAATACAGTAGTAAAAATAAAAATTTGTATTTATTGTTTCATGAAAACTGAACATGCTGGAGCAATTCTGATTGCAGATTTGAATTCAGCATCCTAAAGTTAATTAAAATAACCCTATTTCATCTAAAAGACTGAAAATAAAATTAAATTTGTTGAACAGTGTTAGTCTAATTAAATCAATACTAAGCTATATATGTGTGTAACAATAGTTATAGCATGTGATGTAAAAACTTAAACTTGAATCCTTTTAAATTTATATTACAAAACAGTTAAATGAATATGATAGAAGTAAAGCTTCAATTTTATTATTAGTTACTAGAATTTCTAATATAGATATAGATTTTTTACATAATAGTCTAATGAATGATATATGCATTTTCATTTGCATAGAAACGTTAATAATTTAAAATTTTCAATATTTGAATTTAAAACTTGAATCTGAAAAAAAAAATTGCTCGCAGAAGAAAATTTAAGAAATATTTTTCAAATTTAAACTATATGCATCAATGCACTCAAAAAGGTAGTAATTATCTATGAGATATGTTTAATAATTTTTATTATAAAGTATATAAAATAATAAAACATTTGCAATGAAAATACACTATCTTCAAAATTATATAACACACAAAAATTTTGAAGATATATTTGTTTTTATAAAAAGATAATCTTTATATTATTTTTTACACAACCTCTTGGATTATGCTTCAAATAGAAAATATATAAAAAGTTAATAGCATCTTTTGAAAAAATTATTTATTATATTTGTTTTTGTACCAATGTTATTGTATTTAGATATCAGTAAATTAAAATTTTCATAAATAAAATTTGTGAAAATTACTTTGATTACATTTTCTTAAAAAATTGGGCCATATACCAAATGTTTCATTATTAGAGTTGGTAATTTTGGATCTAAATACTGTTGTTGTTGCTTATACCTTTTCTAGTTAGACTATGTTTGTAATGTTATATTTACAAAGTTTTCTATGATATAAGGAGGATTCTTTATTAAATCAGTGTTGTTTACATTAATAACAGTTTAATATGTGCTATGGTTTGTGTGTGAATTTTGTGTTTAGAAAAGTTTTTCTTTCTCTCAATATATTTAATGAGCCTTAGATATCCAGTTTTAAGTCTGTGTATTGCAGAATGTTCTTCTTTGGAAAAGTTAAGAGTGCTGAATTTCTCCTGGTATAAGACTTAAAGAGTAATCCATGTCTTTATTATGCCATCTTTTATAACTCAGCACATTTTTTTGGATAAATAATTTATTTATTTCAACATGCTTGAAATATAAACATTTCTTAAAATAAATAACACCTCAGTTTTTTAGTTTTTAACCTTAGTTTTTTCTGAAATTGGATTATCTGGAAAGGTCATTTGTTTTTTGTAGAAAAATGAAATACAAACTTCAAATATATAAAATGTATATTTAATTAATAATATACCATATGCATTCATGTGAAAGCTGATGAAGAAGGAGGAGGCTTATGCATGGGTCAATCAAAAATCAGAAAATCTTTGGCAAGATTGTAAGATTTGCTAACTTGCTCCTGCCACATTCCCATCACACCTTCATGCCAGCTGCATATTCTGTCACCTGTATTCCTAACAAAGATCGAATTCATTTTATTGTTTGGTTAACCAATATCTGAATTCAATCATTCCAAGAGATTTATCACAAATAGTTAAGTTTATTACTATAAACTTTTGGTAATAAGTTTGCTTGGTGTGTTTAGACTCAAATATCAATTATATTACAATTTCACAAATGATTAACAAATAATAATTACAATCATTCCTTAGTTAATTTTAAAATTGCTTATTTGAATAATAATGTTTTTATATCATAAGAAAAGATAAATTAATTATTAAAAAATTAAAGATTTTTAAGATGTAAGAAAATAGATCTTTATTCTATTTATTTTTTTTATAAGAAATCAAAACCAAGTAAAAACCTATAATAATTATAGAAATCTAGAAAATAACATTTTATATGAACATTACTTCAAGCATACAATATTGTATATGAACATTGTACAGTTGAATAGAATGAACTTTGCACATTCAGAATATAAACTGACTTATCAAAGAAAATATTTTTGTAGAAATTCTAAAATTATAATAGTATTATATTGTAGTTTAAATAATTCTTGTTGAACTTTTAATATTTATAATGAGATTTGAATCTATTACTAGATTTTGAGATTATATTTTTCAGAATGTGGAAATGGAAAATTCCGAAAACACCGAAGGTGTTCACGAAATTGAAGTAACTAATATTACAAAAGAAGGCCATCCAAGAGCTGATCCTAGTCAGTTTAAATTGCTTCAAGTATTAGGTCAAGGTTCATTTGGAAAGGTAAGCATATTTATTTATTTAATAAATATTTTCACTATATTTAAATAATAATATTTTTGATTATCCACATTTATTAAATAAATTTAGATATTATCATTCTAATATTTAATTCTCTGAATTTTACTATATTCCTAATTTCATATGTTGATTTTATTAATCATATTTATTATTATAAAATTATTTAAATAGCTGATTCATTCAACTTTATATTGCTCAATGTATTTTATCTATTAGCAAAATTTATAATCAGATAAACATATTAGTGTACCTTAAGAGAATCATAATTACTCCTACTGTTTACCTGTGCTTAGGTGAATTTTTTTCACTTTGATATTTAGAGCAGTGGGCAAAAATCACATTACATCAACATCAGCCTTCAGCCATTTCAATGCTTTGTCAGATTCCCCCAGTCCATGCCAGTTCTGAGCCAGCTATTAGTTGTCTGCCAAAATGGTTGTGTCCATTGTGATTAGATGTGCCACATAATTGAGACATTCCGCAGATATGCCCCATGCTGGTCTGAAGTCAATTGAACTCCCCAAAGGGAAACAATTTGCCAGTCCTAGTTCAATCCTGCATATGCTTTAAAGTCTAGCCTCAGATCCAACCCTTGTCTTGAAATTACAGATCTGTCTTGCCAACTTCCTTATCTATATTGTTCTATCAACTAGAGGCTATTCACTTTGAGAGACCTGCTGTGCATATAAATGTAATAGCAAACTATTGATATAAGTGTAGTGCATATATAAGTGTAGTAGCAAATTTTTCTAATTACAAAATAACTTTAACTTAGAAATAGAAAAAATAAACACAGTTTAAAAAATGGACTTTGCAATACATGTAGTCTATAGTAAAATTTTGTTAAAAAATGTTAAAAAAAATTAAATTAATTTATTGATTATTAATTAATTATATAAACATTATTTTAGTTGGAGATTAAAAATTTTATTGTTTAAAAAATAACAAATTTTAATTCTTAGTGATGCATTTATGTATATCATTATCAATGGACAATGACTTCACAATTCTAATAATTAACACAACTATTTTTTGTAAATACAGTGGACTTGTGTTTTTATGAACCTTCAATTTATGAACTTGCAAAGTCGTCCCATTTACAAACTTTCAATTTTAAGAACTTTTTTGGGGGTCCGAATGAGTTTGTAAAATCAAGAGTCCACTTATATAGTGCAAAGATTTTAAAATATCAAATAGTTTATTTTAATGATGATATTTTTAAAGGCCCTTATATTTTATTAAAAAATTATAAATACTGTATTTTATTTATATATTTTAAATTTATGAAATATAATATAATAATATGGAAAAATATCTCTCATATATCTTGAAAAAACTTATTTTACAAAAAAATTCTGAAAAAATTAAAATATTCATTGATTATTTATCAAAAACAAAAGGAACTATTTTTGTTTTAAATAAAATTATTTTTGAAATTTAAACCTAACAGTAATAAAATGACATTAATGATGAATTTGGAATTCTTGGTTTAAAAATAAGGATAATTTTTATTATTATTGCTATATTTTAGCTGCTCTTATTTTATGGACATAATTTCTAGTGTAAATAATAAATTTCTAAGATAGATAGGTTATAAAAATTAAAACAAAACTATAAAAATATTAAACAAGTAAACTGCAGTAATCAGAATTCACAAATCTATTCAATATACTCAGGAATTCATAATAAACCGTTGTTTAATATTGATTTTTGATATGTTTCTACAATTTAGTGTTAATTCAAATGCATTTCAAAATCAGTTCTATCTAGTAATCAATCATTGTAAACATTCTGATTAACTTCCCATTAATCTTATACATTTTATTCAAAATCCATTGTTCTGTAGACTTTTAAATTTGTTGATTTGTTTTGATTAATTAAAATACCAACATTAAAATTTATAATTAAGCAAAATAAATTAATCCATTTAAAAAAGTTTACAGAACATGAATTTTGAATAAACTATATATGATTAATGAACAGTTAATCAAAATGTTTATAGTGCTTGATTTACTGAGGATTTTATAAAAATATATACACCTAGCCCTCGATTTGCATGGCACTCAATTTACACGATTTCGCTTTTACACGGTTTTTAAATGAAAACGAAAAAAAATTTTTTTGGGTTTTATTTTGATTGTTTTGTATTATGCCATTTATAAATTAAAAGAATATCATATTGTCATGTTTTGTGGATTTACGAGTTCATAGAGATTAATAAAGAGTGAATACAGCTATATTTCGTATAGTCCAATTTATTTACACACAAAAAAAAATAATCTTGTTTCACTATAAAATTCCAGAATTTTTCATCGAGTGACGTTAAAAAAAGATGAGGTTTGATAATCTTTTCCTTAGGCGACCGGATGGCCGAGTGGTAACATGTTGACGTGCCACTCGGCGATCCGGTCATCTCCTGAAAATATTTTTGGAGTTCTGGGCCCGGCCTGGCAATTCCCATACTTCACCATCCGGCCCCCACCACAGATATAGATGCAGGCCATGGTTGGAACTAACTCCGTCCCTTAGTAATTCCCTGATTGAAAAAGGACGTAAAGAATTCGAAAAAAAGTCTTATTTTGATAATCCTAACAGACTGAAATATTTCTGGAATTATATTGCTGGTGGCAAAACCAAAATTATGGCTTTGTGCTGTTAATGTTGAGAATATGAGGACGTTGTGACAACAGATAAGGAATCATGATTTTTATCGCTATTTTCATTGCATTCGTGGTTTGAACAATTTATTGGAAAATTCTTGCCTCACTACGACATCACCATTTCTTTTTTTTTTTTTTTTATAAAATTTAAGAAAGAACCAAGATCATAATTAATTGAATTATATAACTAAAAGCATTATTTTAAAGGTAAGTTAGAGCTTATTATTTGAAAAACATTTGTTTTTCAAACAGTAGCAGTTTGAAATTTTGAGTCTCTCTCTTATATATCTTAAAAAAATTTATTTTACAACAGAATTCTGAAAAAATTAAAACATTCAATACACAATTTGATAGAAAATACTTCATAAATTTACATTATGCTTAATGCATTAGTAAAATGTTACAAAATGATAGAGCATCCTGTTTTCTGCTAAAATTTTACTTTTAAATTGTAATTTTTTATTCCATCTCCAAATTAAAAGTCCAATTTAAAAGTAAAATTTTAGCAGAAAGTAGGCTTTTCCATCATTTTGTAACATTCTGCTAATGCATTAAGCATAATGTATATTTATGAAGTATTTTCTGCTAGATCATCGAGTTTTTTACATTTTATAAAATATAATTTTAATATGAAATCGATATTGATAAAAAAAGTTGTTGTTAATTTAAATTAAACAATTTATTGAAAAGAAATATATTAGTTCTCTATGGGAATTATAGTTATGTTACTAAGAGATATTTCATAATGATGCAGATAAAACAATTTCTAATATTTCTAATCAATTAAAAAAATTATATATATTTACAATTTTTAAAGAAAATATCAGAAATTCTGTAGTTAGTAAATAATAATTATTGATATCATCCCTGTTTATTAGGATACAGATTTGTAATTCCTATGATTCAGCTTAGTGGCTGATTTTTTCCTCTCTGATGAGATGTAATTTTGAGTTTTCAATTTTGTTTTATTTACTTCACTTTTTGTTTGGATTTTTTTTATGATTTTATGCTTAAATTTGTTTGAGAAAACATTTATCTTATTGTACAAATGCATAGGAATAATAATTTGAATACAATGTAGTCTATACATAATCTAATAAATTATATAGTTTTTGTAAATTGATATATTTTATACTTAGAAAATATTGCACAATATTTAACTAAAACTATTTTGACTGTATGAAAAAATTTTAAAGATATAGTATATAACACTTATTATTTATAAACACACTAAAGTGTTTTGAAATTTCAATTATAAGAAATCTTCTGATGAATTAGAACAAGAAATCAATATCACAAAATATCAAAGAAAAATATTTATAAAATCTGAGATAGAGTAACTATGATGTTTATGATTAAAAATAAAATACAGTTGATTCACTTAATTGAGACATGTTGGGACTAATCCATTTTGGCCCAATTAAGTAGCTGCCCCAATTAAACGAACTAATAATAAATTCTAAAATAAAATATGTAATACCGTAGATAAATAAATAATTAGGTAAAAATAATAATAATTAGGTATCTATTTTAATGCTTTATTAAAATAATACTTAATTATTAGCTTTTTAGAGATCTCCTCTGACTTTGCCTTTAACACTGGGCCACTAATATTCACCCTAGCCTACTAATTATGGAAAATCATTGATCTAATGCTTCTTTGACTTCTGGATCCTTTCCATCATGCTTTCTTTTGAATGTTCCTGGAATTTCTTTCTGTAATGCTCACTCCTCATGCAGTTGATTTTCTTATTATAGGAGATGCGCTATGGTAGATTTTGATAAAACCAGTTATGCCAGCAAGTCTATGATGGCTTGTATTAAATAGCTGACTTTTAATTTTATCCAGAAAAGCAATTTTACTTGAAAGTGTAAAATCACTTTTCTTGACATCTTGGCAATATTTAAAAATTTTAAATAAAATCAACACTGTAAATGAATATCGCTAGATATCAGCAATGAAATTTTATTTGAAAGTGTAAAATCATTTCTTGGCATCTTGGCAAAGATTAGTTTTTCTTGAAAGTGTAAAATCCTTTCTTGGCATCTTGGCAAAGATTTAAAAAGCAAAGCAATTTTATTCGAAAGTGTAAAATCCTTTCTTGACATCTTGGCCAAGATTTAAAAATTTTAAATTGACACTATAAATGATTCTAGGTACATATAGTAATGGTAGACTGTTAAGCAGACGCTGGTTGACATACTTTCGAAAAATCCCTAAAATACAGGTAGGCCTCGATTAGTGCAAATAACTGGTTCCACGAATTTCTCGCACTATTTGAATTTGCACTATTCGAAGTATTAACTATATGTAAAATATGGTAATTGGTTCTTGCTTTGTGAGATTCCAGCCATTAGCTAACATCATGATGAATAACCATAATATTAACTTAACACTAACTGTTTAATAAATATTTATTTTCATATTTTACATCATTGTTCATCATCTAAATTAATAACTTACCAGGAATTGCGTCTCATATCATCATCAAACCAACCGCCAAATCAAAACTAAAATAGCGAATCGAAAGCGGAAGTTGAGCGCCGCCTGGCCGCCAATTCTGGGTCGAGAATTGAGTGAATAGGCCGATTTGCAATTAAGCATTGCAACTTTATTGAATCAGTAAATTAGTTCCAGATAGCATTAATAAGCGAAGTTAATGAACCAATGAGAAATTTTTAACAAGTTTTCTATTTGTTTATTAGCAGAATACGACACCAAAAGATAACAAAAACAAATTTTTTCACAAGTTTTATTTTAAATAAAGAAATCAGATAATAAACAAAAGAAAATAAATAATATCGGTAGTACAGCAATATAATAGGCAAATAAATTTGTAAAGATATCCTTATTTAAAAAAATTTAACAAAGAATGCTTTTATGTCGCTCAATCACATCCATTTTTTGCTGTAGCGTAATCACTAACCTCTTCTTTTTTTCGTTTCCTGTTTTATCGTCAAAAGTGTTCTTCCTTTTATCCATTTTGATACTTTTCAAAAGAGAAAATTCTGTACTATACTGTATGTATACGATAGCAAAGCTAAATAATAGTACAGTAATGTTAAACAGTTAACGGAAAAAAGCCCATCTTTCTGATGTTTCACCCCTTCAAAGCCAAGTGATTGTTCTTGGACTGCTCCTCGTCCGGTTTTACTAACCGAAAATTAATGGTAATTTGTTAATTGACATAAAAGGAGACGGAGCTTTGTTAGTAAGATGGTCAATGCTTACAGCTCGCAATAATTGTATATTTGCTCGCACTAACTGAGAAACGGTATCGCACTAATTGAAATCGCATTATTCGAACTCACACTAATCGAGGCCTACCTGTATGTCAAAAATTGCTAAATTTCTTTTCTGCTACTGTCCCAATTAAGTGAAAAGTTGTCCCAATTAAGCATTTATTAATTTGGTTTCTGTTCTTTGAGATTTGACCCAAAAAAAGTGACTGCCCCAATTAACCAGTGACTCAGTTAAGTGGAATCAATTGTATTAAAAATTAAAAGAAAATCTTTTTTGCAGTTTATGTTGAAAAAAGATATAGAAATATGATTTTTGTGCTTGCTATATAACAATAATTAATGATTTGTGAAGAGATCTAATTAACAATTGCTACCTATGTTTTAATATTCATTAAAATGTGCTTCTTCAAATATGATCAATTGCTAAATATACCATATAAATAAATAAAAGTAAGAGTTATTTCATTAATATATTGACTATAGTTTTTCTTCCAACATAAGAGATATTGCATTATCTGTATTGTTACAAAATGTTTTTTATATTTGCATTAAATCTTATGTTTATGTTTTTTCTAATTTTGCTCACTTTAATTTTAGTCATTGAATATTCATGATAGAATGGTTACTTTATTAGAAAAATTTTGTTTTCTGTCTGTTAGGACCATCTTAACTGCTTCAGCTTATAAAAGTATGTTAGTTATAAAAAATGTTAGTGTTATCTAAGTATATTATTTTTGTAATTTGCATTTTAAGAATTATAAAATATATTTTAATAAAATAAATAAATATTTTTACATCACAATAGGCCAAACATTCTCTTATAGACAAACAAAATAAAGTTACCTTCACTATAGACATCTCAATACCCAGCGCACACAACATTCAGGACGCATTCATCCAAAAAATTAACGTATACACAGAACTTTCACAAGAAATTAAGCATTTTTGGGGAATGCAAAAGGTATCACAGTACCTATCATTATTTCAACAGGAGTAATCCCTCACACTCTACACAAAAGCCTCCAAACACTAATCTACATCCCAAGACATGTAACACTACAAAAAGCATCACTACTCAATACATGCAACATAGTAATTTTCGCAACACTGTTTTATTGTGAGTTAACTAACTGTGTCAGCACAGTTAGTTAACTCACAATTAAACATCACAAGTAGCTATATTTTGACTCGTGTCTGACATAGCACTTTGCCCCGGAAATATTCCGTGCCCACATTGATGTGCTATAACAAATAATAATAATAAATGGTATATCTGTAGAAATGCTATTCAAATTTAATTTTGGTAAAATAAGTTATTAAGTAAGGTAACTTATTAGGGAAGCATTATGACTTATAGCCAATGGAAAATCCATAATTCAAGATGATGAAACCTAATAACATAAATAAATGGATGAAATTTCAGTTTTGAATAAACAGCAATATAAATTATTTTTACTATCAAAACAACGCTTAGAAAGCTGAAATGCTATACTACCTCTAATGGTTTATAAATTGAATGGACAACTTGAGCTCCAGCAAGCATTGAGAGTAAGGAAGCCATTGCAAATTTGAAATAAGATATCCAATAACTCATATTTATTAAACGAAAAAAATTATCACATCATCAATGTATCCAACAATTTTTAGTCACGGTCTAACAATATAAAAATTAAATTACATATATTCTTAGAATGCACTTTTTTCTTTCATTGATAGTTCAAATTGTAGGATGCTTTCAATATTTTAAATGGCAACCAAACTCCTGGATGGCAACGCCAATATTTCTCGCCATAATGGGAAATTAAAATATTACCTATATATATATATATTATTTTTTTTTTAAATAAATTAATAAATAATACATGATATTATGATTAAAAATTTTATTTCTTTTTAAATTTATATTTTTTGTATACCGCACGAAACAAGTTATATTTGATAAACATAAATTTAAGGAGATGTATATCATAAGATTAAAATACATTAATAGCCTTTCTTGTAGTACAGGCTTTTTGTACATCTTTTACATCGCAATGAATTAACAATTATCAAAAATTAAAACTCGAATAACACAAACAGTAAAATTAAATAAAGTAAAAATAAAACAGTCAACCATGGTATTTAAAATGCATTTCGGCACAACACCCTCTTCAGTTACAACCAATGTTAACTGCAAAATTTACATAAAAAATTCTTTTAAAAAAATTCAGAAAGAAATTATTTAACATATTTTAACTTAAAAAAAAACCTTTAAATTATAATTTACATAAAGGTTATGTAAATTTTGTAACTGAAGAGGGCGCTGTGCCGAAATGCATTTTAAATACCATGGTTGACTGTTTTATTTTTACTTTATTTAATTTTACTGTTTGTGTTATTCGAGTTTTAATTTTTGATAATTGTTAATTCGTTGCGATGTAAAAAGATGTACAAAAAGCCTGTACTACAAGAAAGGCTATTAATGTATTTTAAAGTTATATTTGGTTTGTTACAATATTGTTGGTTATAATCTTCCTTGGTTGTAATGGTTGTAATTTTTAGGCGACACATTCCTCTTTTTGTCATTAAATAAAACCACTCTCCAACCTAGTGATTACTAAATGGACAATACACAAGTCTTTGCTAGCCAAACTTGCACATAAAATTTATACTTTCATAAAAAAAAGAAATAAAGGCACTCTTAAAATCACAAAGAAACAATAATACCATCAAAATGTGCAAATGTAGAAACTAATGCGATAAAATACTATAAACATCATATTTCATATAAAAACAATTTAAAATATGCTTAAATAAAAAACAATCAAAATATTTTGTCGATTGGATGGTCGCATGGTAAAGCATTCACTTACCATCTTGGAAAATCCGAATTCAAATCCGGGTCCCACAGCTCTAGTTTTTGAAGAGCGTCCTGGCCTATCATCGATCTGTTGAACCTCAACCCAGAGCTGGATTTGCATTTTTGGAGGCCCTAGGCCGAGCAAGGTTTCGGGGCCCCTAAAAATAATAATCACCTCTGAAATAACTTATAACTTCGTTATAACTTATAAAGAACAAAAATTCAAATCAATTATGTCTAATTTTAGAGGCTCCTTATAACTTAAAAGGAACCTTAATTTTACTTTCTATCTAACACTTTAATAAAAACCCATTTTTTCGTATTAAAAGTTTATAAAAGTTGAAAACAGATTGACAGTTTTGGGGGCCCTAGGACGCAGCATAGTCGGCCTATAGGTAAATCCGACACTGCTTCAACCTTCCAATTGACCAGTTTTTGATGGGTTCCAAAAGTGACCGCCGCTAGGTGCAAAATATCTCAGGTGTGATACGGCGGTTTAACCAAGGATGTGGGACCATAACCAAACCAAAATGCTTTTCAACACAAATATCTGATAAAATGAATATTTGATAAAAATTCAAAGTCACAAGATTACAAGATGGAAAAGCTCTAAATTTTCACAAATTCTGATTATTTTTCTCCAATTTCTAAATAATGGTTATTCATTGCAAGGCATTTAAGATCCTACATGAGTAATCTACACATGATGGGTGGCCGGATGGCCGCGTACCACCCTGGAGGATCCGGGTGCCACACATTCAGTTTTTCAGGAGGGGTCCGGACCCTGCCAGTTGAACCCCATCCTTCAACCATCCGGTTGACCCCATAATGGGTGTTGTCCAACCTGTGATGGGCTCTATAAGTGGCCACCGCCAAATATAGTATATCCATCGTGCGATATGGCGTTTTAATCTATCTAACCTAACCTAAATTTATTTCTTAATTAAGAGACTTTTAAATTGATACACATTACTTATTGAACAAAGTTATTCCTTGAAACATATGTGCCAAAAGAGAGATTACAAAATGATGGACAATCTCTTTTCGTTTCCTCTAGTGAATTACTGTTTATTTTTATTAAATTAAGTTGTTCTAATTTTAATAACAGGCATAGGACAAGATTTGTAGTAAACTCCACAACGATATCAAACAAGTTATCAAGTATTATACTATACAGGTATCCCCCTAAAACATGGTTTCGCTCTAACACGATTTGAAAATTGCTGAAACCTTCATATAACACAGTACTTCTTCAACACGGATTTTACTTAACACATTTAGAAAATTACATTTACTCTCCTACAACACAATATTTTCATTAATTTTCGTAAATCCACACTATGGACACACAATACACATATAAAATGTAATCATTGGGAAATACTTTACTAAAAATAAATGCAATTTCGCTAGTTTGCCGTGAGAGGGACGATATGCAGTCTATTTTCGACACAGATTAGTTGAGACGGATGGGACACTCTCATAGACTCTATTGTATACAGGAAACGAACGAAATGCCTCTACGGAGAGTACATGAAATGAACTCAACTATTGATAAAAATGATGTTTTAATCTATTGAAAGTTTTAATTATTAAAGTTTTTTTGTAATAAAACTGCCATAAGATCCTTAGAAACAATATGAACTGACCTTAAACAATAATAACTGACCTTCCACTATCTACAACAAAGGTGAAATGAGTAACGCCCATGGTAACGCCAGGTACTGCCAATAGTGGCAGCACCTTCGAATAAGCGAAGTGTCCTATCTGTCTCAACCACAGATTTTTATACATAGATGGCCTGGTCATTGTTTAAAAGTAAAGCCGTAAACGGTGGGGTACTTTCACGAATGTACAGTACATTCAACGCTATAGTAAATTGACTTTATTTTGGAGATCAGATGTAACCCATTTATTTTAAAAATGTGATGAACAGATCCTAATAGTTAATAAAAAGGGTGTAGTATCCAAAAATGGGGTATTGAACCATTTTTTTATTATAATTTTTTATAAATGTACGTTTTCGATAATTCGAATGAAGTGCTCAAAATACTCCAATTTTCGCTTTCTAATCGTTTAATGTTTCGATCAAGAAAAATAATAGATTTAAAGGCCGCCCATCGAGGGTGAATTGTAAAAGAAACCATTATTATATATATTTATGCTAAAAAAATGTAAAGTTATGAAAAAATAACAAAAACAGATTTAATTTTTTGAATAAAATTTTATTTTATTGACAAAGATTATAATCAAACAATAAACAAGAACATAATTACACTATTAATAGCAAAAAAAAGCACTATTAATACAAATTAATATAAGGCAACCTTTTACCTTTTAGTTTACCTGCCACAATGCGATAAAATAGATGGATATATGAATGCTTATTGAATACTTCTAATGTTTAAACTTAGAATTTGTTTCAATCTTAAATTATTACAAACCTTTAATTATCTATTAAATCGAATACAGTTGTTGTAAATATAACAACAACATCAATTTCTTATTTTAAGCAGTGATAGTAGAATCTTTCCAAATGAAAAGCATTTCCTACCTTCTATCACCTCGTATTTGCTCATTCTTATTCCATATGCTAAACAATATACAGTACACTCCCGAGTATCCGGTTCGCGACTATCCGGCCTAGTTTTCTTTTATCGTAATTAAATGAGAAAGGCAAAGCGTTCATTGGCAACATTGCAAAGCATTGGAAGTGGGTGTCTGCTACAACCCTCCTACGTGTCGTGTGCAAAATACAAGTTGCGACAGGAAAAGAGCAGCGTTCTGCTCGTTGTTCATTGTTTCGTCAGTGTGTAATGGACCTCAATTGTTGCCACTGTTGCTGATTACAACTGTACAGTACGTACAGTATTCGTAAATTGTTCTTGGTGTATGCTTAATGTTTTTTAAGTGTACTACAGTGAAGATTTCACATTTTACGTGGCTTGAGATGCGTAATGTTTTTTTAAGTGTACTACAGTGAAGATTTTACATTTTACGTGGCTTGAGATAAATGGAGGGCTTTGTACTTAATAAGAAGTGAGAAAATACGTATTATAACAGTGAGTTTTGGTATAAAAACTTTGTCTTCTGGTATTGGTGGGGCAAAGAAATGAGTTCATAGAACTCCAGCCTATCCGGCTTTTTTGTTATCCGGACTGCCCTTCCGCCACATTAGGCCGGATACTCGGGAGTGTACTGTATATCAATAACTCAAAAAAACAAAGAAAGCAATCACAAATAGCAAGAATTGTATTCAACTAACGACTCAGCGAACGTAGACTCCGGCTTTGTTCCCAGCGGTTTCCTTTGTTCAACGGCTTCCGGTCAGCTCAAGGTCAGCCTCAGAAAGGTAAGGGGAGAAGAATAGAAAGCAGGCTATCTATGGTATAGAAATCTGTGGTCTCAACTAATCTGTGATTTTCGATTTCGATTTGAAATTGAGTTAATTGGCTACCATTGAGTATTTTGTGTTCCAAACGTTCAGTTCTTGGACAAAAAGTAAGTTTTTATTCTTCAATAGAGGAATGTGAAAGAGAAAACCTTTTTTATTCATAAATTTTTTTGGGTATATGTTAAGGAACAATTATTTTGTAGCGGGTTAGATTACAGATTTTGTAAAGATTTTACACTATACTGTATTTACGAATTATTTTTTTTTACATTTACGTTTTTTAATGGAATTAATTCTGTTACTTCTTATTTTGTTTGATTTTATCAATTATTCTTTTAAAGTTTTTGATTATTATTGGATATTATATGCTAGTCTTCTTTGCATTTACAAGTGTCATCCTGTTTTTATTCTTTTATGAATTATATTTAGTGCTGTTTGACCCATGTTATCCGTGCATCACAAAACAAAAATAAGGCACAAACTGTTCATTACGGCTATAATTAAATTGACCAGTGATCAGTGGAATTTCAAGCCCAATAAATTAATAATATTTAACAAAGAATAAAAAATCCGCCAGTAATTCAAGTTTTTTCTTAGAATAAGTTCGCCAGATCGAGTTTTTGAAAACATTCTAGTTCAGCAACTCTAGTCAGCAATCGATTTAATTAATAAAATTAACAATTTATAAAATATTTCTTCTTTAAAATATTTAAAAGCTATTACTGTAAAATGCTTTCAAAAACAAAGTGACAGAGATCAAAGTACTGTCGAAATATTGTTTTCAATTCTTTCTGGATATTGAAAGATAACATTCTGTGTTAATCTTTTACACAAATAAATTGTATCAAATTATAATCTTAATTTTATTTATATTTAATTTAAGAAAAACATTACTATTTCAAATGCATGATTTATTTTGTATTTGAATTAAAATGTATACAGTAGTTGGTAAGTTTGAAATGTCGTATTTTACTTATTTGTTTAATTAGTTTAAAATAAGTTAATGATTATTATGTTTTTAAACTAATTCTATTATAATTTTAAATTCTGTCTATTAGATAACAAATATTTGTCAAGGGTATCAGTATTTGTAAAGTATAAAAATCAAGATAATAAGATTAGGATAAAGACCAGTTAACAGAATAATTTTAAATTCATTTGGAAAATGGACGCAAATCCGGAAGAATTTGAAAGCATTCGTCCTTCTGTATTACCGAAATTTGTAGAAAAAATTGTTAATTATCATTTTTCTTTGATGAATTGGTCGGAAGATGATATGTTATTGGATATCGGTTGCGGTTACGGAAAATTTGATAAAGATATTCTACTTCCAATATGTCCAAAAATAAATAAGATCGTAGCTGTAGATATAGCTCCAAACTTTATCGAGTATGCACAAAAGAAGTATCATGACGAGAAAATTGAATTTAAGGTGCAGAATATAATGGACAGGTAAGACAAATATTTTTTCAAATCATATTTGAATAGATAGAGAGCTTGGTTAGAAGTAATGTAAGTTCATTTCAAACTTCACCATTTGAATCTAAATGAATGGAGATATTTACTGTTAATATGAAAATTATGCTATGGATCAATTAACAACAATTCGCTATGTGATTATTTAACAATAAAAATCTAGCTCTTTGTAAAAAGTTACTATACTTGTGGACTAAACGTTTAATATATATAATTAATAGAGTTTTATCTTTAAAATATATAGAATTGCTATTGAAGATGAGGAGAAATATAATAAAATATTTTCATCTTTGGCTCTGAATTATACAAATGATTATGATACGTTATTTTCTAACGTTTCCAAACTATTAAAACCTGGAGGATATTTCAGCTTTATAATAGCTTGCAAATGCTCTCTTTATTCTATAGTAAAAGAAATAGCTACTCACAAAGACTGGATGGCTTACATAAAGGTAAGTTGATATTTTTAAAGATAGTTTAAAATGCATGTTATGTTGAAATTCTTTGTATAATAGACGAATGAAATTATGGCAACTATTCCTCCAACTCAAGACTGGGATGATATTGAGAATGAATTTCAACAACTTATTTCTAAATTTGGTTTGAATGCTATCCAGACCAATCTCGAAGTAATAAATATGCCATTTACTAGCAAAGAGGACTTCATGAGTAAGTGTAATATTTTAATTTAATGCCTTAAATTTTATTTGAAATAGAAATACGAATATAAAAAAATTTATATAATTATTTTTATATTATATTGAGTAATGATGGTACAATTGCATATATTGAAAAACCCAGTAAAAATGGTACCGATCGATAGAGAGGTCGAGATACACAAAATATCCCTAATGAACTAGGGGTCAAAGATTAATGAGATGTAGAGGGTGAAAATTTCACAATGCATGTGGTTTAAGGAAGCAACTTCGCGCGGTTACGCGAGTGCAATTTGTCTTGAACTAGCTTTTCCCATGCGGATGCTGAAGTTAAGGCGTACGCGCGAAAGAAGATGAAAAAATTGAACTTTGACCAATCAGCACGCGCTAGCAATATGGTGCGGCAAGACTTAAGGAAAACAATCAACCAATAGAAACGAATGATTTTATATACTTGGAAAATGGCGAAAGTTCAACCGTGTGGTTGGGATTCAGATATAGAATTTGTTTTAGAAGTACAAAAAAAGACCATATCTATATGACATAAGATTAAAAGAATACCTTTCTAATAACCATGCTAATAATAAATCAACCACACTCCGCAATCGACCTCTATCGGCAAATCCATGAAACATGAGAAATAACGGCTACAATGTAGACAGGCTGCGGCGCATTGCAACGCGAAGAGAAGGAAGCAAATTTTTCTGTCTGTGATTTAAACTGTGCTTCGCTACGATGTGCAGCGCGACGCGTCCCGCTCCCGTGCTATGCTACCTAGACACGTGTATAGCTCATTAACCTTTGACCTTTAACACTTAGTTCATTAGAGATATTTTGTGTATCTCGACCCCTCTATCGATCGGTACCAATTTTTCTGAGTTTTGCAATGTATGCAATTGTACCATAATTATTGTTTATACAATAAAATCCTAATCAAAATTTAATAGTTTCTAACGCTATCTTAACTTATTTTACTATTTTAATCGAGAATAAGCTGAATTTATTTGTTAAAATTTAGAATTATTTTATCATTAAATAAAAAATATCAGACTATAACAAGTACTATACTTCAAATTTTTGTCTTTATACAGGATATATGAAAATACTCAGCCCTAAGGAACTGTATGTAAACATGCCTAAAGAAATAAAAGAAAAACTTTGGAAAGAGAAGGAGAATGATTTTTTGAAATATGCTATCACTGACGATGATTCAAATGTAATTTGGCCATTACAAGTACTAATTGTTTATGGACAAAAGCGTGAATTGTAAGTTCATGAATTACTGTTATTATGCTTCAGCAGGAAAATAAATTAAAATTGTCAAAATTTCAAGTTTGATTCATTAAAAAAAAAAAAACATATTTAAAAATGCATAAATTCCATAATTCTAAAATATATTTTTAAAATAATTAAAAGATTTATTTCTATTTATTCTTTATTTAGTATATATGTTGACACAATTCTAATAAAATATTTATATATACATAAATCAAAGCATACATATAGAGAGGAGTAGAATCTTTTTGATTTTTACTAATTTTTGAGATCAAAATAATTTTTCATATTTAGATCACATTTAATTGCCATATTTATAAATACTGCATTTTTAAAGATTTATATATAGGATAAATGTATTAATTTTTTAAAGAATTTTTATGAATTGTTAAATATAAATTTACTTAATTAAAATAAATTTAATTGGAATTTTAACCTAGCCTCGACGCGCCGAATGCAAACTGAACTCTCGAACCGGAGAAAAACCGACATTTTTCGATGGAAAAAGACAGAAATTGAAGTCAAATAACAAAAAGAAATATACAAACATAAATAGGGTGAACTACGAAATTTAAAGCAACTTTATAAAAAGATTGGGATTTAGTTTTCTAAAAGACGCAATTAAAGATTTGAAGTGAGAGGAGTTGAGTTTAGGTTTTCTAAAAGACGCAATTAAAGATTCGAAGCGAGAGAAAATAGTAACCGATTAAAGATTCAAAGCAAGAGAAAATAGTAACGGCGACACTTCTGGAATTAAAGATTCGAAGCAAGAGAAAATAGTAACGGCGACATTTCTGGCGCGAGAGTTCGCACATGCGCAGAAACATGGACTTCACACGCTTATTCCTTTATTACATATGATATTATTAAAGAAAGATTAATTCTTGGTTTTACTTGACATAAAGATTCTGGTTATTAATTTAATTAATTTTAAATACTGTAATAATATATAAGCTAAACAAATAAATTAAATTGTAATTCATTGATTAAAAAATTAAATTTGAAGAAAATGTTACCATATATTGCAGTAATGGCTATTATCCAGTAAAACATAGTATATGCTTTAAGAAATTTTCCATTTAGATTACAGTATTCAAATACTTTAAGGCCGGTATCACACTATATGAACAACCATCATTATCGGGGAGCGACAACCGATTTTGACGTCCCCGATTTCGAACCGACGCGATATCGGTTTGAAAATCTCTTATCACACGAAACGAGATTTCAGAATCGATGTCGGAACGATTTTGTGAACAGAATAAACAAACATGGCCGCCACATGTCTCGATAAAGCTGTAATTTTGATGTTGGCTGCGAAGAACTCGAAGCGCAAGCAAAGAGAAAGAAATATGTTAAAAAACGGATGAAGAACAGAAGTGCCTAAGACTACTGTATTACGATAATTTAATGAGAGAGGTTTTTTTATTTTTTATTTTACGTCCCCTTTCCAATCAGGGAGATTACTAAGGGGGCGGGGCCAGTTCCAACCACGGGCTGCACCCACACCCATAGAGGGGGCCGGATGGTCAAGGACGGGGATCACCGGGCCGGGCCCAGTACCTCGAAAAAATCTGGCACCAGACCGGGACGCAAACCCGGATCCCGGGTCATCCTGTGTGACACGCCGACAGCGTTTCCACTCGGCCATCCGGCCGCTTTAATGAGAGAATTAGCCATGGAAGATAGCAGCCATGATGTATCACTATGTGCTTTCGTTTCCTTGTAAGTCACGTGATATTCGAGGTTACTGTTGATTGGTTATTGTATGCGACCAATGGGACAGCGACCGAAATAAAATTCGCGTCGTTTCACTGTCGTGTAGCAGCCGTAAATAATATCACATTACACGATTTTCACCCGATTTTTGTCGCATCCAATTCGCGTATGTTGAAATCGTGTAGAAATTGCATAGTGTGATACCGACCTAATAGGTCTATTAACTGCTGCGGTAATGGCGAAAAAACAGATATTGAAGTACGCCATCTAACATTTGATAGTCAGAAAAATTTCTATTCGTAGATAAAATAATAAATATCTTTATACTGTATAGATCAGGGTTTTTAAAACTGCTGGTCGCGACTCTAGTGGATCGCGAAATAAATAAAGTGGATCGCGTCGAATAGAAAAGATGCATAAAAATATTTGGAATGCAGCTTTTCTGAAAGGAGTGCATTTTTTTTTATTATTTAAATATTATGTTATATTATCATCCATAAATACTGTACAGTCATACCTCGACTTACGTCGTTTTCAACTTTATGTCGGCCTTAATGAATTACAATTAATCGTCTTCGTTATTTTTGCTATACAGGTGCTATATTTGTCAGTCAATCAAAAAATTTCAACTCAATGCGTATTGTAATTTCTATTTAAACAGCAGTTTTTAAGGTTAATACTTAAATTTTTATAACTATTTTCAAAATATTAAAAATTCTGATAAAATTCTAATAAAAATTTATTAATAAGAAGAATAAATCTTTATTTCTAACATGATGGTTAGTCCATTTAGAAAACTTTTAAATATGCACAGGTATCCTTAAACTGTAGTTTGTTATGTTTAGGCTGGTTATTACCCATAAAGCTCTGGATATAGAAAATACCACATTCCTTTTCCCCGGTTGTTGTCGCTATTTACGACTGCCTATTGGATAGTGACACGTCACGTGACTCATTCCGCCATTTTTTTCCTAGACCATGTGGAGCTCTCAATGCAAAATACAGCAAATCGCACTGCATCATGTAATGAAAATAGATAGTTTTGCCCTATATAAATTAATTTCAATATTATTATCTATTTTTAATCAATTTTACTTGACATAGTAAAGAAACTGGCTTTATTTTATTAAATTTTTTAGATACCTCTTAATATAGAGTTTTGGATTCTAGTTATTTTGACTAAAATTAATTCATATAATAAAAATGAATTAAATCAAGATCAAATCAGAATTATATATACTCATAAAGGTTAGTAGTTACCTCCTTTGGTTAATAATTAATAAAATTTTTTAATAATTATTTCTTTTTTCTGTTTTATTAGATAACTTTTAATAAGTTCCATGATAAGTACCGTATAAAAAGCAGTAAGTTTTATAGAAAAGAAACTGTTCAAAAAATTTTAGAGAAATTTATAAAATTAAGATAAAAAGTGCTTTTAGAGATATAAGATTACATTCCAAATAAGAGAATTAATAAATGATTTTAATTGCCCATTTTCTAATCATACTATTATTTTAGAATAATTAAGTAGAATTAAAATTTAAGTTAAAGTCATTTTTAATAGTATGAATTCTGTATTGAATGAATAAGAAAAACAGTGCAAGAGTTGAGTTGTTATGAGAATTTTTAAGTTTGAAAATTGCTATTTTAAATGATTGTAATTAGTGTTAAAAGTTTTTACAAGTTCATCCTTAATAGGAATTTTGAAATTTGAGAGTAATGCTGTTCCAAAATTTATAGAAATATATTGATTCAAAACTTAAAGGGAATCACACATAGTGAATTTATGAATTTTATCTTCCTTCTGAAAATAGAATAGAGATACCACACAAATTTTTTGATTTACTTTTATCAAAATCATATAAACAATCAATAAGATTAGCAAATTATCACAAACAATAAAACAGCAATAAAGAAAATTTAACTGTTTTTGTCATTCTCAATATAATAGAACATAAAACAATGGAAAAATATGCTTAATGTTTTGGCAAAATTTAGTACTCACAGATTATTTTTAAAGATAATTTATGTATGTAGTAATATATTTGTTTTGTTATATAAACATTCAGAGTTGTATTTAGATTTCAAAAGAATTTATCAAAATGAAATTTGCATAAATTATTAAGTAATTATTATGATAAAATAATTTAAGCTGAATATATACAGTGCATTCAAAAAGTAACTATACACCTGTCATAGATATACTATAACAACAACTACTTGTAACTATACTAGTACAACAACCTACCTTAGAGTAGTTGTTAGAAATGGTCCCCATAAATATCCAGACATATCTGCAGACTTTTGCGAAAAACATTAATCATAGCACACAGAATACAATCCCTCAATATATAATTGTGTTTATTATAGATGTATAGTTACTTTTCGAACACACCGTAGATACTACGGTGTGTTCGAACACCATAGATACGAATCATTATCAAACACCGTAGATACGTTAATAACAACATAGATCAATTTGTAAATAATAAATGAAAACTTCCTAATAAATGCTCAAAATCAGTTTTTGGATAAAATGATTGAACCAAATAATCTAAATTTTCTAGCCAAATTATAGCCCTTGAAACTTAAACGGTAACTTTTAATGATTAGAACGAATTTAAACTAATATTAGCACCATCTCGTAATTAGAATTATTATTAATTTATTAAATCAACGAGTGGCGCCATCTATTAATTAATAATTAAACTAGAATTTTAACTAATGAATGAACACCTGTCATTAAGACTACCTAACCTTGCTGCTTAGAAAAAATAAATGGAATCATCAAAAGCACTGCAAACTCAAATTTGTGCTTGAACTGATTAATCTCATTGGTTTGTAAGTATTGTAAGGAAGCCAAACATCTTCCACGTAGGTGGAAGATGTTTTAAAACAGATTGTACATGAAATTGTCACCATGAACATTATACAAAAGAAATTTTATGATCAAGTTGCCAATATATTATAAAATGTGGGAATTTCAATTTTTTTCTTATATCAAATTCCAGAAATATAATTTATAAGGAAATGAAATGTATCCAAATATTGGGTTGTTCAGAAAGTAATTTCATTTTTTCCCATGAGTATCATTAGTTGTACTTTTAATCAGCCAGCTTCATTCTAAACCATACTGTCACTATATATTTTTTCAGCTGACATTTCAAGGTTTATTTATAAAAAAATTTTTTTTTGATTCTATGCAGTTTTTTTTGTCGTATCAAAAATGGAAAATAAAAAGGAGTATTTTTGGCATATTTTGCTTTTTTATTACCAAAAAAATAAGAATGCTGTTCAAGCAAGAAAAAAATTATGTGTATATTAAAAAATGGAAAATAAAAAGGAATATTTTTGGCATATTTTGCTTTTTTATTACCAAAAAAATAAGAATGCCATTCAAGCAAGAAAAAAATTATGTGAAGTGTATGAAGGAGATGTTTTAGCAAAATGTCAGTGCCAAAACTGGTTATTGGCACTGGATATTAAAGATCATCATGTTTTGGAAGGACAGTTGAAGCTGATGAAGACAAAATAAATGTATTGATTGAAACAAACTCTTGAATAATAACATGAGAAATTGCTACGAGATTGAATTTGTCAAATATAATCGTTCATAATCATTTGAATTGACTTGGCAAGCTTTGTTTCAAAGCTTGATATTTGGGTTACACACATTCTCAAAAGTTGAAATATAAAAGCACTATTTGCAAGGTGAAAATAGTTTTATTTGCATATAACGTTTTCGGACGTATTCTGTCCCTCTTCAGTATGGCTAACTATAGTAAACACTAGTTACATAACATCCTCAAAGAAAGAGATTTGCTCTGTCACATTGACATTTGTGATTTGCTGCTCAAACGTGAAGAAAATGATCCATTTCTGAAGCAAATCATAACTGACAATGAAAAATGGATTATTTATAACAATGTTGAACACAAGGATCATGGACCAGAAGAGATGAACTGACTCAAAGCACTTCAAAAGCTAATATTCACCAAAAAAAAAGTGATGCTCTCTGTTTGATGGGATTTCAAGGGAATTTTTTTTTCTTGAACTTCTGCCAGACAATTCCACAATTAATTCGGAAGTATACTGCCACCAATTGGACAAATCAAGTGATTCCATCAAACAGAAGAGGCCAGAATTGATTAACAGAAAAGGTAAGTGTTTCACAATGATAATGCCTGACTTCATAAAAGTTTGATATCTCACCAGAAGCTGTTATAGCTAGGATGGGATGTGCTACTGCACCCATCATATTCACCAGATCTGGCATCCTACAATTATTACTTGTTCTTGTCCAAAACATTAGTTGAAATGAGGATGTCAAAAGTCACTTGATTCAGTTTTTGCAAATAAAGATCAGAAGTTCTACATGCATGAAATCATGCTACTACCGGAAAGATGGCAAAATGTATTGGACCAAAATGGTCAATATATAATTAAAAATGTTTAATACTATAGAAAATTCAATCATTTTCATGAAAAAATGAAATTATTTTCCGAATAATTCTATATTTTAAATGGCTAAATGTAAATGCCATGTTTAATATTGTGGCTAAATGTAAATGCAATAAGATCCAGAACAAGCACAGTAGACATCTCAGTTATTGTTCTGGATTTTATTGTATTTTGGACTTTTCCAAAGGTAGATGTTTATTATATTTATGTAAAATATAATAATGTAAAATCTAAGTTACACAGTTTATGATTACATACATACATTTTATAATATATATATCAAATATATTTATTATTAAAAATTAGTGCTTCATTAATATGAAAATACTTAAAATATTCCCTTACTGCATTTTCTGGATCTCCAGAAAACATTTTCAAATCAGGATCATCCAATAGCTGTCTGCATTCTTTACATTTTATAGGTGGCTGTTTGTCTTCAGTGATTTTTTTCAAGGAAATATCTGTTTCACTAAAAAATTAGAAAAATAATCGTAACATAAAACTTACAATTATATTATAAATAAATACTAAAAATCTTACTTATTTTTTATTTTTGGTTTTTTATTTTGAAATTCTTCTTCAGTATTTGTTTCTAAAGATGATTTTCCATTATTTATATCAAGCTTATCTTTCTGTTTCCTAAATTAGAAAAATTATTTTTAATTATTCAATTTTAAACTATATATTTGATATGACATTTTAATTAAACTATTGTAGCATTAACAATTGTTACAGTCATAACCATTTTAAAAAATGACCTTTTCATATTTCAAATTTTTTAATTTTATTACTTTAATATTTTGTATATTATTATTATTATTATTTTAATTTTTGGAAAATTGCATAATTTTGAAATTGTGTAATTTGAGTTTGTATAAGTCAGGGAGTATCTAAATGATAATTAATAAACAAATAAAATCAATTAAATAAACTTACATTTGTTTGAATATATCTTTTATAGTTATATCAGCTGCTTGATTCTTTTTCTTATTTCGTTTTAGCATTGATTTATCATTATCTAAATAATAAAATGAAAAATTTTAATATCCTTCTAAAAATACTATGTATACATATCTACAAATCTGATAACTATATAGCTGAAATTATCAAAAATTTGATATGAAAAATAATCGAATTTGATGTCAGAAGCAGAATTTACCAAATTATTTTTGAACAGATTATATTTCAATTATAAATTGAATCAAACAGGGAATGATTAGAATAATATCCTAACAAAGTATCAGCTGGACTTCCTTCAATTCTAGTTTTATTTTTGATAAATATTAAAATTTATAGTTTTAATTATCAATCAACAGGTGGAAGCATATTGGCAGAAATGTGTTTAATTATAATTTAATTTTTTATAAATTAATCTGTACCCTTAGAGTTATTTGACTGATATTTGGTTATTTTATTAATTTAGGGGCTTGGCTCCTACAGGTTTTAGCCACCAACTCCATCTGAGACTTTGATCCAGGACTTAAAAATTAAGTCCTGGATCAAAAGAAGCAGAATCCCAGATACTAGAAAACTTGTAGTCCAGCAGTATTTATTTATATCTGCACATATGTAATATTTATTAATGGAATGAAATTTTTGTATTTATTTATATATATATATATATAAACTTCCTGAAGATGGCTCTAAGTAGCCGAAAGCGTTTGTTCGTTTGTGTATTATAAAAACTGACAAAAAATTCTGAAAATGGCTGTTGACAAGGATAAATCTTGAAAAAAAGATTAACTATTAAGGATTAGCCTTGAAATAGCTGTTAAAATACATAAAATACCCATGGAATAAAACAATATACAGGTAGTCCTCAAGTTACAATGACTCGACTTACAACAACCAAAAATTATTACTAAAAATTCTCTAATTCAACTTTGCTGCTTGCATATATATATAACATGCTTTTGTCTACGAATAATAGTATCGCCATTAGTCATCAAGCAAAGCCTTATTATTGTATTTCATCGTAACTCTGTCATGTCCAGTAAGAGAAATAATACTATTGATGAAAATTCCAACGTAAAAAAGAAGGTGAGGAAAGCTTTCTTTAACCATTTTAAGTTAAATTGAAACTTAATTTATGAAAATATTAAAACAGAAATCAAAAATCAAGAATTAAAAAAGTCCTTGACTTTATGTCAGAATCAACTTACGACGATGTTGGAACAGAACTCTGTCATAAGTCTAGGACTACCTGTAGTCTAACTTTTTGATAAAAGCAAACCAAATTTTATTCAAGCAATATAATAGCAGATGATAATATTAGAATTTATCTTACTAATTAGGATTTGTTTGTTATGATTTATTATATTAGCATGTACATTTGTTATAATTTCATCTTTTTTTTAATATAAATAAAAGAGAAGAATATTTTTTAGTTAGTTTATAATTAAAAAACAAACAAATTTCTAGATAGAAATGAATTTTATTTGTAGGCTATAACTAAACCTCATACAGCCAAATATGATTCTCAGATTACCAGTTGGACAGCATTGGCCTAAAGAATACATGTGAAGTTGAGAGACATTGCACATGCTATTAATTTAGTTAAAATCATGGTGGTCACTAATCTATTAATTAAAACATTGCTTTTTATTACTTATCTTGATTTAATTATTAAAATAAAACACATTTTCATTATAAAACGATATATTAATAATTTAAATCTAATAAAAACACCTTTAAAAGACAGCTGCATCTGTCAATAAAAAAAAATATTTTTTAATATTCAATTTTTTGAGACTTGCTAAAGTTAAAATTTTGGAGTTTTTGGATTTTTTCTTCCAGTTATGACTTAAAAGTTACTCTATGACAAATACAAAGTTAATAAACCCAATACTTATGTATGGGAATTTCTATCACTTACTTATTCATACTATCAAATATATATAAATTAGATTAATTTCTAGGTAAGTATTTGTTTGATGAACATCATTTTTATAATGTTTTATCAATCTCCAATATCATCTACTGTTCATAGTTCAATACAAGTACAAAAGCAGGTAGAATAACTATTTAATTCAAAAATAAATATAATACTATAACACTTTCAACTTTACAAAGTCATCTTCAGCAGTTGCACAACCAATCTGACTCTGCAATCCAAGTTAAAACCAGGATTACAGAGTTGGATGGCAAGTGATCCAACTCTGACTCCACCTTTTAAAAAAATCCAACTCTGACTCCATAAAATTTGTAAGGTCCAACTACAGGCAGTTTAAAATTCCAACTCCAAATCCCCAACTCCTGACTTTGCAACCCTGGTTAAAACATCACAAAACTATAAAAGAACACAGAATGCTAATAGAACAGTACTCAAAATTTAAAGAACAAAGAACATCACAGAACATCTGTGAATTAAATAGGTATTTTACCTACTTTTGTGCTTATACAGGGTGCGCCAGCTAAATCCGGACAAAATAAACAATTTAATTAAACAAAATTTTATTTAACAAAAAGAATAAAATTATCAAAATTATCATTTGCACATTAATTTTGGATCCCTTTAGATTAAAATTACTCGATGTAATTCCCTTCTGCCTCAATTACTGCCTCGATCCTCGACTGGAAACGATGACATGCCCTGCGCAATGCCTGCTTGTCCAGGTTTGAAAACGCTGCCTCAATAGCGGCCTGGAGAGATGCCACATTAGGATGTCTCGACCTATTAGAGACCCTTTCAACAACGCTCCATACGTAGTAGTCCAAAGGATTCAAATCTGGACTGTTAGAAGGCAGAATTCTTTAGACCAAAACGTATCCATGTTGTCTGACAACCAGTTTTGTACTAAATGACTGATGTGCGCAGGCGCGCCGTCCTGCTGGAAGATGTAGGGTCTCCCAGAAGTCACAGTTTCCATCCAAGGTTTCACTATTGTTGTAAGAACATGCAAGTAAATCTCTTTTGTTACGGTTTCCCCCTTTCCAAAGACGTGCGGTGGCATGACGTCACCTTCACCGGAAACAACAGCTAGGACGTGAACACTGGCCGGAAACTTCGTCCTAGCTATTACGGGGACATCTTCAAGGTCATAGGCAAGCCAACGGTCATTTCTCCGGTTTACTTTGGCATCAACAGTAAAAATTTTCTCATCAGAAAAAAATCTGATGCGTCCTGCAGCTTCATTCTTCATTGAACACAGAAGCAAGTTGCGCTCTTTGTTTTAGCGGCATCAGACAGCATCTGTCGTACTTTTATGACGTAGGACTTGTACCGTAGGTCCGCTTTTGCAATTTGACGCATTGTGGTCTCTCTCACACCCAATGTTTTTGCCAACTGCCTGAAAGATTGCCCTGGATCCTCTGAGATGAGCTCTTGAGCTCTTTGGACACTTTTGAACAACTAAACATGAAATATACTATCTGGATATAAAAATAACAGCAGAAGAGAGTGATTTATTAACGTCAGTATACCGAAAGCCGACATATGAGCCAGTAATAATTCCAAACTGGTCTAAAGACATAATGAAACACAAAAAGGCAGCATTCAGATATTTTTGTAGAAGAGCTATTAAATATTGTATGAAAGAGGACGATTTAAAGAAAGAGATCGAGTATATAATAAAGATCGGAAAAGAGAACGGATATAATAGACGGTTTGTTTTAAGCATATATGAACAAATAGGAAGAAGCATAACTAATGAGAACAGAGAGAAGACGAATATGTTAAATAGACGAGAAAATAGATGAAAGAGTTGAATATATACCGATACCGCATGGTCTATCTAAATATCCGTTAATAAGAAAATTAGTAGAAACACAAGGCAAAAAGATAGCAAACAAAAGGCTTCCAATGGTATATAATAGTTTGAGAAATGATAAATAACCCTTAAATGAATTAGAAAAAAAGAGGTGTGTATGAAATACCAGTGAAGAATGAGCAGAACGGTAAGTATTCAAAATACATAGGGGTCACAGCAAGAACTCTAGAACAAAGACTGGTAGAACATAAAAGAGATATCGCTAATGGAAACTTGAATACAGCGATAGCGGTAGAAGCCTATCAAAACGATATGAAAATATTTTGGGATGAAGCTAAGATAATTTGAAAGTTTGAGAAGAATGAACAAAAGTATATGATGGAATCGTTAGAGATTATGAGGAGACAAGATAATGAGAATTTATTAAATGAAAGAGCAGTAGGAGTATCAAAAGCATGGGAATATGCAGTTAAGATGAAAAACAGACATTTTTAGGCATATTTCTTTTTATTACTAAATGCTTTATATATAGACAATAAATAACCATAGTTACGGTTTTATTAGGAAGGGTAAGTATTTAATGCGTCTGACTTATGATAATTCAAATGATATTGGAACAAAGAATGTTCTTAGAACGATTTAAGATTCCGGAACGTTAATAATGAATAAGTATAAGAACCTGAAGATGGCTCTAAGTAGCCGAAAGCGTTTGTTCGTTTGTGTATAAATTCTTACTTTGATTAAATTTTTACCTGGAAGAAGATATTTTTTCTCTGCTGCTAATTGTGCTTTTATCATTTTAAGTTTAAATAGGAGTATAAGCATTTGGTTTTATTAGGAAGGGTAAGTATTTAATGCGTCTGACTTATAATAATTCAAATGATATTGGAACAAAGAATGTTCTTAGAATGATTTAAGATTCCGGAACGTTAATAATGAATAAGTATAAGAACCTGAAGATGGCTCTAAGTAGCCGAAAGCGTTTGTTCGTTTGTGTATAAATTCTTACTTTGATTAAATTTTTACCTGGAAGAAGATATTTTTTCTCTGCTGCTAATTGTGCTTTTATCATTTTAAGTTTAAATAGGAGTATAAGCATGTTCTTAATGAATAATGAATATTAACAGTATCAGTTATAGGTTAATTTATTAATATGTTATATCAGTTTTGTGACTAATTTATGACATGTTATTAAAATAAAACTTGTTAGCATTATTATAAAGCAGCACTTCTCAAACTTTTCCATTTGGCAACCCCTTTTACCCTGAGAAAATATTTTTGAGATATCCAGGATATAACTATATAGAATATATCCTGGATATAAACTAGGAATACGAATAAAAATATTTACTAAAATTTCTGTGACCCAAATTTTGTTACCCGACCCCATATGGATCGCGACCCACACTTTGAGAAGCACTGTTATAAAGTATAACAGAAAATAGTCAAAATATGGTTATATCTGCATGACTTGTAAAACTAAATGGTTAAATATTGCTTGGAGTAAAATGCCACTTGTGGCATAATACCCCAAAGATTTTACTGGCATTCACCCCATGCATTAGGTTAAGATGCCAGTATGACGTCATATTCAATGATGGCCGCCCCACTGGAGTGATTCCCTACATACACCATGTGTTCGTCCCTATATCCATATTTATCCATGACATCTGACATTCCACTGTAAAACAAACAGCAACACCTTATACTAGATATTATTATAGTTATATTACATGCATATTATGAGTCGCTTACCCAGAGAAATCGTTAAAATTCAAGTCAAAATATGGTTATATCTGCATGACTTGTAAAACTAAATGGTTAAATATTGCTTGGAGTAAAATGCCACTTGTGGCATAATACCCCAAAGATTTTACTGGCATTCACCCCATGCATTAGGTTAAGATGCCAGTATGACGTCATATTCAACGATGGCCGCCCCACTGGAGTGATTCCCTACATACACCATGTGTTCGTCCCTATATCCATATTTATCCATGACATCTGACATTCCACTGTAAAACAAACAGCAACACCTTATACTAGATATTATTATAGTTATATTACATGCATATTATGAGTCGCTTACCCAGAGAAATCGTTAAAATTCAAGTTTTTTCACTGAACCACCATGTTACTACAAATGTTGCATTAACATGTTTCCACAAAAAGATTGAGGAAGGCAATACTGCTATCTATTAAAATTATTTGGAATTAGCATATAGATGGCATCTTCCCCCGACTTACTATATATTAGGTTTCAACGTAACATATTGATTAGAACCCACTCCAGAGAGATGCGATTAGGATTAATTAATAATTTTTAAATATAAGTAAATCAAAGCACTTACAGCATTATAGGAAAACTTCAATTTAGAAATTGAACTAACGTTTTTGGCACTTTATGCCATCATCAGGTTCCATTCTTTCTGGAACTTTCAAATCATAATTTGAAAGTTGCAGTAATTGAAAGCAAACCAAAGATTAATTAATTTATAACTACCCTATACAAACCTGTACTCAAAATTTTGAGATAGGGCTCAATGTAAAAAAGTAATTGAGTGTGTGGACGTTTTCGGTAAATGTAATCTTCTGTAACTTTCTTTATTATATTGTACCATTTATATGTTCCACGAATATTGAAAAACAATACATATATTTAAAAATTTTTTTCTTAATACATTATTTAATTACATAAAAACCCTGAAAACACATGGCCCCCTCAAGTGCGGGGCTTGCTCGGGTGCAATTGGCTTAAATCCAGCACTGACTAGACATATTCACATGTAGTTTTAAGATTTTTAAGCAAACTAAAAATGATTATTGTTATAATCAATTCATGTTAATTTCAACCCAGTCTCCTCTATTGTATCTTATCCCCCTTAGATATATTATCCCTTAAGACTTTGTGGAAAAGTAATTTGCATACTGCCCTATTTTTCGCAAAATATGTCATGCATGAATAGGCATGACATCTTTTGTATATAAAAAAAAATGTATGCATCATTTATTTATTAATTCAAAAATTATGTATTATTATTACAATTATTATTATTGACAGCCCATTTAGCCATTTAGATGTCCTTATATCGAATTGTTTCACCATATTGTTAATTACATAAACAGTATGCCCTAAGCTAATTCTAAAACTAGTCAATACAGGTTTTTTTCTGCTTTCCAAAATTTCACTTAGCTCCATTTTGCTTTTATGAAAGATCTACATTAGTACCTGTTTTTGCTAACTGAAAGAAATCCAAAGAGGATTTTCACTTTTATGGAGTAAGTTATCAGCTGGCCACATGATAATGAAGTAGCTTACTGTCCTGGAGGATTTGGATTCAATTCTGGATCTCATACCTATAGTTTTTCAGAAGAGGTTTGGTTCCAAGCCATTGAATCCAATCCTTCAGTCTTCTAGTTGGTCCCATCTTGGGTACTGACCCATCTCTGAAAGTTGCTGCCATCAAACATCCCATGTATGATTTAGCAGTTTGATTCAAAGTATAGTGACACCATAAGTGAAACTACAGTGCACATACATTATTTCTACTTTATATAGGCTATTTATTTATCATATCATTCCTGCTTTTACAATATGTCACTGTTATTTTAGATTTTGTGTGTAATTTGGTATGATTTGGTAGGTTATTTTTGGGTCTGGAAATGCTCAAAAATTTTTCTACTATTTTTAATTTAAATTAGTAGATATAAATGTTTAACATAATTCATTACAGAAAATAAACTTACGTTTCATTGCAGTTTTACGATCTTTCAAAACAATTCTTTCAATTTCCAAGTTTTTTAAATTTATTTTATCTTCACTTTTGCCATTATTGTTTGCTTTGATGATTTCTTTTGCATTGTTCAACTCATTAACATTTTTGTGAAGTTCTTTATTTTCAAATAATTCAATCTTTTCATTAATAAATTCATTTTCTGTACTATTGCAAATCTGGAAATAGTTTGCAAATTTATATTTAATATACTGTATATAATCTTCCACTTGTAGAATGACTGTATATATAAAAAGATAAGCTCTAGTTCAAAGTGGAAAAATAATTTATCATTATTTACTGGAGAAGTACTTTCGACTTCACAAAGTCATTTTCAGCATTTAAACTTAACCTAGTGAAATTGAACGTTTAATACTTAACCTAGTGTTTGCCAAACTTGATTTGTATTAATTTTAAACTTGTATGTAGCCTTAATATTTGTATATAATTCTTTAATTATTTTGTTCTAAGTATTTAAATTTGATTCTGCATCTTATTTTCCAAAAACATTATGTATTCTAATTTTAAATGATGAAGATGACTTTGTGAAGTCAAAAGTACTTCTCCAGTAAATGATGATAAATTATTTTTCAACTATAACTATAGCTTATCCTTTTATGTATACAGTTATTTAATATATATTATTAGAAAATAATATAAATTTAAAAAAAATAAAAATTTTCTTACAGCTATTTCAATTAATTATCTATGAACATATGCCATAATAAACATTTAACATGTTAACGTAAAGATTAAATATATTTTATACTTATTTATGGAAGAACTAATTAAAAGTAACTTAAAAAAATTTGAAATTATATTGAAGTACATTATGAATTTGTTTAAACCAAGTATAATTTACATAAAAAGCCATTTATTTTCTATTGCAATAATAATTACTACATAAGTAAACAAAGTAATTACTATTAATGTCTGAAATTATGCTACCTTTAAATGATATATTCTTTTTTCTAGCAGTTAGGTAGGATATAAAAGTCTTTATTATAGTTCTTATACAGTCACAGAAACGTTTTCGGTCTATTCATATCAGTAAATTCTTAGTTGCTTTTGTTATAAAATAATTTTATTTACCCAAAAGGTATAATATACAAGACTGGAAGAAAAATCTATATCTCTTCAAATAAATTGATAACTATTAAAATACTAAAATTGGTGAGTGATACAAAGTAAAGTAATAAAACTTTATTTGATACACGACTGGACAGATACATCTAACACACACGTGGACATACAGAGAAGTGAGAAGACAAGACATGTGGAAATGTTTAAGTGTTGCCAGAGTACACAAATAAATAAAGGTATAAAAATTATCCAAAAAATATACAAAAATTATATTAAGTAATTGGGAAGCGTCCTTCCAACACCCCTTCTCACTGAACAAATACTTAAATTTCATTTGTATGGAACTTACAAAGGTTTTTTCCTTTGATAACGGTTTGGTCATCATATCAGCTAACATTAATTCTGTAGGACAATATTGCACATCAATAATTCCATCTTCACGTAAATTGCATAAAAGATAGTATCTGACATCAATGTATTTTGTGCATGCGCTTGATTTGTCAGATTAAATCAGTCCAATACATCCTTGATTATCTTCGAATAAGGTGGTTGCAATAGATATCGTGAGATCCATATCACTTAATAATTGACGTAACCAAATGAGTTCTTGACATACTTATGTTGCAGCGATGTATTCTGCTTCAGTAGAAGAGATGGCAGCTGTAGCTTGCTTCTTACTTGACCAAGCAATTGGACTATCACCGAAAAGAAATATATAATCATTGGTAGATTTTCTGTCTATTTTCTCACCAGTTTCATCTGCATCGATGTAACATTTTAAAGTTAGTTCTTCTTTTGTTGAAAGTCATAGTTTAGCATCAGCAGTTCCAGATAAATATCTCATTACCCTTTTCACAGCCTTCCAATTCTCTTTTCACAGCTCTGTTGGTTGACTGATTCGGTGGCATAGGATTCTCACAGCAGCGGCAATGTCTGGTCTAGAAATGGTGGCGATATAGAGGAGTGATCCTACAGCTTGTCTATACATTTTGTTGTCAGGTAGTGGGTTGCTTGGCTCTAAACCACTTCATAGATATGACATTTCCATGGGGATTGCCACTGGCTTACAATTTTCCATGTTATAGGTGTTGAGCATATTTATTATTTTAGTTTGTTGATGAAGTAAGAATGTATCATCCTCTTCTCTTTCTATTTGGATTCCCAAATAATGTGTTATGTCACCAAGATCTTTGGTTTTGAAGTGTTTGTTGAGTTCCTTACATATTGTTTCTATGGTATTATTGTTTACTGGCAACCATTAAATCATCTACAAAGAGAAGAATGTCGGATATAGATTTATCATCTTCTCTCCTCCAGTATAGGCTAAGGTCAGCTTTGCTTTGTATAAATCCTTGTTCTAATAGAGCTGAGGTTGTCATTTTATTCCAAGCATGAGCTGATTGCTTTAAACATAAATACTGTGATTTAATTTAAATATGAGATCTTCCTCCCCTTTTTCAATGAAACCGGGTGGTTGTTCCATATATATATATATATATATATATACACGAATAAGTAATCTGTGGATAACAAGAATCAACTGTATGTCAAGATAATAACAACCCAGATAAAGAAATGTTATAAATATTCTTCAACCATATAGAATTTCCAACTCAAGGAACTGTATTAGGATTAACAAATTATATCAATCAGTGTTCATTTGTCCCTGAAAAGTGGTGGACTTCATTTTTTTTCTTCTCTTAAGTATAACAAGATATTTATCCTCCCACATTTTTTCTACATGCACTAAATTGTAAAGTTCTTTCTCTCTTAATTAAAGGAAGTTATTGGTTATTAAGTTGTGATTTCTGTGTCACTAGGTCCCATTGCTCACCCTTATCCATGAATGCTCTAGACTGCGTCTTTAAAGCCAAAATCCTGTATAAGTTTGTCCAGTGGTCGTTATTTAAATATCATTAATTATTATATTTAAAAACAATCATGGTTAATTTAAGTACTGCTATCACTGAATTACATATCAGCAAAATAAAATTTTCATAACATTTTTGCAATCTAAAAATCTAAAAAATTAAGTAACTCAATGAATTTATATAAATTTGATGATGATTATGATCAGATGTTCTAAACCCAGCTCAGTTGTTGATTTGATGTTCAATCTGAGAATCTACTGCAACAATAGTCAAGTTTCCTTATCCATAGATATGATACCTTCAATAGTTCCACAGTTGCTAACACATATGCAACACAAATATAAATAATAATACAAAAAATAAAAAGTAAAACGGAGACAAGAATGGCTCAAGATAAACAGATGATCAATAATGATTTAATGATAATAAATGACTAGCACTGGATGAGCAGAAGAAAGAACTGAGTATAGCAATGAGATGATGAGCATTATATAAAGATGTACAGAAACTTCAGGTAAAATCTGAGGATGTAGATTATTTACATAATGATGACTTGAAAAAAAAGACAAATTTACATAATTTTATGATGAATCTATGACAGCCAGATAGCACATTGTTTAGCCATCTTAATTTCTCCTTATTCAGCAAGAGATTATATCCAGGTGAGATGCAACTCCAGATATTAATAATTTGTTAGCAGTTCAATTAAATGATGTAATATTAAGATTAATTAATAATTTTCTTCAAACTTTCAATCATCATCAGAATTGTACTAAGAATTGAGTGGGTTTATGTGCAAGCAGTCAATAGCTCCCTATCCATTTTGAATTTTTAGTTGTCTTCATGCATAGTGTTGCTGACTTAGTGTTTTTTGCATCTAAATCTAGTGCCTTTTTAGTATTATTAGTGTGAAAATTCTAAGCACAATGCTGTCATGTTATTTTAGTACATTTTTATTTAAATTAATGCTAAATTTAGTGCTTTTCAAAACATATATAAGGGGGCATTTTAAGAATCATAAAAAATATTTAATAATAAAGTAAATAATAAAATATATATCACTAAATTACTCTAAAAATTTTCCATTCATCTGGTACCACGTATCTTTATGTTGGCATTTTCACTGATGATATGTGATTTTTTTTTCTTTAGAATTTGACATATTTTAAAATCCAACACTTCTCCATCTACAAGAATGCCAATTTTTAGAGAATATAACATGTTTTTGTTTTATGCATTCCCCTCTTCCCACTCTTATGGGCATGAAGAAGACAACTTAATGTGTTATGATTTTTAGAATGTAATTTAGATAAATAATAATCTTCATGTACAAACAAATTATAATACTGTAAAATATGTTGTTTTATTTCACATATTAATAAAGTTAATAAAAATAATTACAATATTTTTATTTTTAATCAGTTTTATTAAAGAATCATAAAATATCAATAATTAGTCAAAAGATAAAAAGATTTATACATATTAATCTGGTTTATGAGACTTTGATATTCAAGACTGAATTTATAAGCAAATATTATTTGTATCAAAAAGCCTTTATCCTGCATTTATGAACAATTTATAATTAGCAAATGTTTCTTTTTATGAGATTTATAATTAACAAATATTTCAAAAGTTGAATAAGACATGTCTTTTAATAACATAAGAGGATATAAAAGATGCCAATATTATCTTTTGATTTATGAAATCTAGAACTCAAATATAATTTTTCAAAGAATGAAACCCAGATCCTCTGGACTGACAGATAAGCATTTCTGACTAACTCATCAGTTTATGGCCAGCTAAATCATGGAAACAGTCTTATTTTTTTATTCAAATAGAGCAAATGTTTCAAAAGTTGAATAAGATATGCTTTATTTATACGAAGGAATGTAAAGGGTACCAGTATTGTCCTGTTTTGCCTGATTCTAATTCTAGTGTCCTGTTTTATGTGCCTGGAACCCTAATAAATTTTTTAAAGGTTAGAATATGAATTTACTCTTAAATCCTCTAGAATGAGAGCTGAAGCATTTTCACTCAGCTAATCTTATCACCTCTGTGATTGAGTCATTCATAAAATGATGAATTGGGGATTTGTTCTCCAAGTTCAAACCTCTCAAAAATCTGGAGGTATGAGTATATTGCTTACTTACCAGAAGGATTGAACCAAAGCCTCCTGGTGATTAGCCAATGATTTATGTCTAATGTGATTAGCCAATAATCTATTTATCTTAAAAAATTATATTTTTCATTGAATTTGTGTGTTTTATGTTATTCTTTTTTATTGTATTGATGATGAAACATTCAATATTATATAATAATAATGAATTTTGATTAATGTTTGTAGTGAATCATTATAATTATTATTTTCTTGCAAAGAATATTTTATGAAATTGCTAAACAACAGCAGGTATTGATTTTTGGAGACATTTTCTTTCTTTCTTTCCAGTTTTTATGCCACTTTTCAATCAGAGATTAGTCAACAAAGGCCATTCCAGAGACCAACTATGAAAAACTACACCATGATTGAGTCAATCAACATATGCTGTAGGATGGTTGAATTGGATGCATGGAAATGCTTCGGCTTTCCACCTGAGAATTGATGATCAAAACCTGTACACTTCTTAAAAGATTTATTTGATGCTCAAATAGTGTTACAAATCCAGGTCCAGCCAATCGATCCCATCCTCTACAATCCATCTAAATCTTCCATTGAAAAGAATATTAGAAGTATTGATTGCACATAGTAGAGAGTGAAATAAGCCCTGCCACTCAGTAATCAACAAAGGATTAGATATTAGATTATTACTAGCAAATGTCAAAAAGTACAAAGATTGGAACTGATAGATTGGGTCTAATTCTCATTAAAAGCATATACAGTTATGGGACTTGGAATTAAACTTGGATACTACAGGTAATAAACAATGGCATTATTATGCATTCTGTGCAAAATACTAGCAGCTGACCTCTTTATTAGGGATTCAAGTAATTCTTCACTAAATCAGTATGTAATCTATACTTATCACAATATACATTCCTGAGTCATATAAAACACAAAAATATAGCCAAATACCAGGAAAATGTTTTCTTTGTTATTCAAAAATGCTTTTGATTTTAACTGAAGATCAGCTTCAGTTTAAAAACAAGAATTCCGAATCAGAATAGAACAATTTGTTTTTGTTCTAAGGGAATATCCTTAACTATATCATGTTGTTAGAGAAGAGAGAGAGGATAATAGATTTATAACAATAAATGATTTAGGAGAGAGAAGGGTTTATAGAGTTTTATATTTCTAGGATTAAAAAATTTTTTATGTTTAATTATTCAAAAAATAAGATTGCAGCACAAAATATTTAGGAACACATTTGTTATAAAATTTAAGATGTATACAGTTGATTCCATTTAATTAGGTCACCGGTTAATTGGGGCAGCCTCTTAATTGTGCCAAATCTCAAAGAACGAAAACCAGACTAATAAACTAATACATAATTTAAACGCTTAATTGGGACAACTTTTTAGCTTAATTAGGACAGTAGCAGAAAAGAAATTTAGCAATTTTTGATATATATTAGGGATTTTTCAAAAGAATGTCAACACTGCATACACTATTATTTAACAACACTAGTGTGATGCGAATCAGTTATGAATATACCATTATTTTATACTGTATCTAGCAATATTCATTTACAGTGTTTATTTTATTTAAAATTTTTAAATCTTTGCCAAAATGCCAAGAAATGATTTTACACTTTCAAGTAAAATTGCTTTGCTGGATAAAATTAAAATCCAGCCATTTAATACAAGCCATTGTAGACTCGATATAACTGGTGTACCAAAATCTACCGTAGCACATCTCCTACAACAAAAAAAATCAACTGCATGAGGAATGGGCATTACAGAAAGAAATTCCAGGAACCAAAAGAAAGCATGATAAAAGAATCCAGAAGGTGAAGAAGCATTAGATCAATAGATTTCTATAGTAGATCCAGAAGTTGAAGAAGCATTAGATCAATGGATTTCTATAGTTAAGATACAAGTCGAAGAAGCATTAGATCAAATGGTTTTCTATAGTTAGCGGGCAGAGAAATTCCAGGAACATCGAAAAGAAAGCGTGATGGAAAGGATCCAGAAGTAAAAAAGCATTAGATCAATGGTTTTCTATAGTAAGCAGGCAAGGTGTGTCATTAGATCAATGGTTTTCCATAATTAGTGGGCTAGGGTGAATATTATTGGCCCAGTGTTAAAGGCAAAGTCAGAGGAGATCTCTAAAAAGCTAATAATTAAGTATTATTTTAATAAAGCATTAAAATAGGTAACTACTTAAAGCATTAAAATAGGTAACTACTTAAAGCATTAAAATAGGTACCTACTTTTTTTACCTACTTATTTATTTACCTATGTATTAAACATTTTATTTTAGAATTTATTATTAGTTCATTTAATTGGAGCAGCTGCTTAATTGGGCCAAAATGGATTAGTCCCAATGTGTCCCAATTAAGTGGAATCAACAGTATAATATATATTAATAGTTCTAAAACATATACAGTCTATCCTTGTTATCAAAACCTCTGTCTCGAAACCCTTGATATATGGAAAAAAATTTTTCCGAGCACTTTCAGCATTAAATCAATGAAATTTCAATAATTATCTCAAAGTATTTTCTTCAAAATCCTTGATATCTCAAATTAGTATATGATTTTTGTTCTAGAGAAATTAAAAATATTTAAGAATTTTCCCTCACTTTCAGAGTCTAAACAAAGGATTTAAATTTAAGAAAAGATCGTAGATGTGCTGTCAATAACCAGAACGGGAACTTTTTATGCATGCTCAGAATACTGAACGTGCTGTATAGTAGTTTCATTTTCTAAGTTTTATTTCTAATTGTTGATAGGTTTTTGTTGGTATGATCATGTTTATTCGGTGATATTTTCAACCTTTGGTTTATAAGATGCAGGAGTATTTAAATGCTAATTTCATAGAAAAAAAGAATGTCTGATACATTATTGAAAACTATGGTATGCATTAGTGACATAAAAAGCTTTATTTAAAATTGAACCTTGATATCTCAAAAACTCTTTATATTGAATTTTTTTTGTTCCTGTAAGATTCGAAATATCGAGGTTCTACTGTATATCCAATTGTTTAAAGGTTCAATTGTTAAGTTAAAGAATACAGTAAATATAACAAAGTATTAGTATAAAGTAATTCCTATTTATTTTATATATTTTTATTTTTACATAAAATTGGAGAAAAATTTTTAAGAAGAAGGAAGATCTTCAAATTTGTGACATTATGGTTAGAGAAAATTAAGCTTGATATGACAAAAAGTGAAAGATGGGAAGAGGGGGTCAAAAAGTGTTTGAAATAACATGAAATAGCATGATCCCTAATACATTGAATTTGAATTAAAATAAGCAATGTTCTATAATGCAAAATAACAAAATTACAATAAAATATAACAATTATACTTAACAAAAATTAAATTATATGACAATTTATATAAAATATTAATTAAATTTTCTTTCTAAATGAATGAGAACAGCATCAGTTTTTGGGTAATCTTAATAATGATTTCAAAAATTGATTATTTCAGATGCATTTATTTTGTATAGATGCATACTACTTTTTACAATAGATAAAAAAATAATATATCTGTAATTTGTTTAACTTAAATAAGTATTTGCTTCATATTTACTATTGACTTTCATGATATGGAGCCACATTGAAAGTACCAAAGAGCTGCATGTGGCTTGCGAGCCATGGTTTGGCCACCTCTTAATATACAATTGTGGCATTGGAATTCTTATTTGTAAACTGAAGCTGACCTTCAGTTAAGGTTGAAAGCATTTTTGAATAAAAATTATGTTTTCCTCTTATTTCATAAGATTTTTGTATATATAATCAAAAGAAATACAAGGAATCCACAAGCACTTTAAGCAGAAAAAATACACAATATAATAAATTGTGTATTTTTCCTGCCTAAATTGCTTGTGGATTCTTTATATTTTGTGTATATCCTTATTAAGGACTTTTCTAAGAAAAATGGGTTATTTAAGTTGTTTTATAACAGTCAAAATTAATTATTGAATTAATTTTGTTATGAATTTTGTTTTCTTATTAATGTTGTAATTACACTATATTTCTGCATATTTATGTGAAGAATGGTTAACATTTTTGAGCTCTGTAATGCATTATAATTTTTTAAATGGTAATTTATACCCCAATTTATAAGAGTTTGGTTTATATTTTTCTTGAATGCTTCATTCTCATAAACCAGGATTAAAATACATATATAAATAGCAATAATAATAGTTAATAAATTAAATAAAAAAATTACAAATGGACAAACATTATTTGTATTGGTATTTTTTAAAATTACAATTTTTAAAAATAATCTAAAATATTTTAGTTTTTAAAAACATTGGAATTCTTACAGCGTTTGAGAAAAAAAGATTTGCATTTTTACTGAAAGATTGTGTCTAAGAGTTTCTTACAAATAATAACTTAATTGTTAGATAATTATTCACATATATTTTTTTAATTGATAAAAACTTGCAAAAAATTTTGCAGTATAAAACACTTAGCATTGGTTAAGATCTTTATAAAATAGTATTAAAAAAAATTTTAATTTGTAAAATATTGCATTTTTTATCATCCAAAATATGGGCATTTATTTGATTCTGCAAATCCATTTAAAAAATTTTCTTAGCATATTCTTAAAAATTATATATATAATTAAGATATAGGTTATGTAATGATTATAAGTATTTTTTAAAAATAAACAAAATTTTTCAGTATTATAATTTATAATCTTGACAGCTAGTTAAAGTATGGAATGTTTCTAAATTGGAAATGTATGCTGACTTAATTCTCAATATTATAATTATTATTTTATATTCTAGTATAAAGTGACCATGCATATCTGACATTTTTGTACTGTGGTTCTCAAATGTGGCCACTAGATAATTTTAATGCAGCCACAATAGCAAAATATTTTTGTGTAAGTGGACTACACAGTTTAAGGATATAACAAATATAACCATGTTAAATTCTTATTGTGTTTAAAAAAATATCCTATATAATAGAGGCAGGATTTAAATGATTTTAAGTAAAAAAAATGTACCTTCTAATAACAAATGAATATTTCTTTTACGATATCTTTGTACCCTTCTACATTTTTTAATCAAGAAAAGTACAATACTTTGTTTACTCATCCTAGTCCCAGAAAACTATTTAAAATAAATTAATAGAAATCATTTATAAAGTATGATTATAGTAAAGTGGTCATACATTTGCTAATCTAAATTAGTTTACAGTATCTTATTTAGTTAATTTAAAAAATGATTTTTTTATATAAAAATTGAATGATTGGATAAAAACCTTATTTTCACTTACTATAAAAAATTATAAATTTTTATCACATTAAAAATTGGATTAAATTACCAGGGTTCAGTCATGTTACTGAGTTCATTGGGGATATACATGATGGTGGAGCCCATTCAGAGCCCATCATGAACTAGTCAATCAAAAGATTGAAAAATGGGCTTTAGAACTCAATACTAACAACATTATGGCAGGAATTACAGTCATAACACAAAATGCAAATAAAAACACCAATAACTAGAAGTTAAGAAATGGGCTTTAATAGGCTGAGCTTTGTTCCTTTCTGAAAAATAAAAAGTATGTGATCAGTAATTGAACACAGTTCTTCAAATGGTCAACAAATGTTTTACCAGGTTGCCATCCTATATTTTATCACAAAATCTCAGATCAGTGCAGCCATATAAGAGTTTTCCTTGAGAACCACTGCACTATAGGTGATCATGCATTTCTGACATTCTAGTATAAGGTGATCATACATTTCAGTTTCAAATCATTTGTTTGAGTGTCCCAAAAGATACCAGTTTTGTCTCAATTTTTTTAATATACAATAAAGTTGTATTTATAGTGTGCCTTAAAGTTGTGCATTATGTAATAATGAAACTGTATCAAATACAAGAAATAAATATCATATTATACTCATGTATAAGACAACCTACTTCAGAGTTTGAAAATTAGTAAAAATTTGAAACTCGTAAAAGCCTGCTTCCAAATTTCAAATGCTAGAACAATGATATTCGGAATATACTTAAAATGACAAGCTCTAGGTTCAAAGTGGAAAATGCTTTATTATTATTTACAGGAGTACTTTCGACTTTATAAAGTCATCATCAGCAAACAAAATTAGAATATATAACGTTTTTGGAACAAAATTACAGAATGATGTTTAAATTTAAACTTAAAAATTTAGAATGAACAAATAAGTCAAATTAATAAGTCTCTATACACATTACATATTAATCAATTAGTTATAAAACATTAGGTGCAGCAAAATAAAATGCAAATAAATACAATAAGTTACGGTAGATCGAATTGATATAAGTTATATGATCCATTGAGGCGGTATATTAATAGGATGGTTATTGTAAAATCTAAAGAAATCCAAAACTGCTTAATACAAGTCTCACTAAAATCACATTACACCAAAGCACAAAGAGCAGTGAACTAAATAGTAATGTTTATTATACTGTGGTAAAAACACTTTCGGTATACCATGATCCTCAGTTATGCTTGCATTAGAACAGTTTTTTAAATAAGATTCTAGAACAAAAATAACAGTTGTCTTTTTCTCTCTTCTGGCCGGAAGTAATTAAAGAACAAAAATATAAGGTTGAGAGGCTTCAAAAACATTAGAAAAACAATAATATATTTAGTAAATAATATTTTTATTAGATATATTATTGTTTTTCTAATGTTTTTGAAACCTCTCAACCTTATATTTTTGTTCTTTAATTACTTCCGGCCAGAAGAGAGAAAAAGACAACTGTTATTTTTGTTCTAGAATCTTATTTAAAAAACTGTTCTAATGCAAGCATAACTGAGGATCATGGTATACCGAAAGTGTTTTTACCACAGTATAATAAACATTACTATTTAGTTCACTGCTCTTTGTGCTTTGGTGTTTTTACCATAGTATAATAAACGTTACTATTTAATTCACTGCTCTTTATGCTTTGGTGTAATGTGATTTTAGTGAGGATGGTTATTGTTTATGATGTGGATCTTCTTATATTATTCGATGACGATGGCTTCAGCAATTCTAATATCATCTGCTTTGTTTATCAATCTGATGTGTGCTTGACTCTAGTCGATGCTGACATCATAGTGGTAAAAATGCTTGACAAGGGCTATATTGAAGTTCATCTTTTCTATGCTACTTTGGTGCTCCTTTAAACGGGGTCTAAAGATCTAGTAGTACTACCCATGTATATTTCAGATCTACTAAGATCATTGTTATAAATGGTGATGATATATACACCAGCATGCTTAGAGCTTGTCATTTTAAGTATATTCCTAATTTGTAAGTGGAAGATTTTATACATTATGATATGATATTCATTAAAATAAATTGATAGTTTCTTTTATAATTTAAAAAATCTTCCAGATCTAGTTCACTGTTAAAATAAATAACACCAGTTAGGCAAACACCTGATTTATAGTATTGAAATGTCATATGATTCAAAAAGAAAAAAACTCGATGGATAACAAGCAGGACATGATTGTGTCATATACAGTCATGTTTATTTACAATATGATTTTATTGAAATGCTTGTTTAGCAGAAAATATCAAAGAAATATTAAAATTTTTTATCATTTTTGAATCTCAACAAAAGTATTTTACAAAGTTTAAATGGGAGAAATATTGAAATCAATATGCAACAGAAATTTTGTTGCAATTGATGAGACTGAAAACCCAACTAAAATATACATGATAATCAGAAGCACACATCTGATGTCCAAAATCAATTGCAAAATACTATATTTATTCATGTAATTCACATACTTTTTACTATAATTTTGTAAGTAAACAAAGGATACATGATTTAAATGAGAAAGGATTATATGTTATGCACTGCTTAGAAAAAGTTTAGGACCCTCATTTCTTAGAAAATTACATAGCAAAATTAACTATATAACCTCAGGTTATTGGATGAAGGTTGAAAGGATTGAGATTTTGGAAAGATGATTGACACCATGAACACTCATTCACATCCTTGGATACACTCCAGGAGTTAAAAACGAGATTTTTTTGATTTTGTTTAAAAATGATGATTCAACCTAATTAGAGCATTATTTAAGCCAAATATTCCTAAACTAGTCATATTATACCCTAGTGATTTATTTTTGAATTAAACTTATTTATTTATTTATTACCAATAATTACACTATGGTGCCACTGTCTATTAGTTTAATAATTAATTAAAAGATTATATACAATTATACTTCCACTTATTATCATAAAAAGTATAAGTCCTTTATAGCACAAGTTTACAGTGGAAAAAGTTTAAAAAACCAAGAAAGTTTTAAAAAACCAGAGAAGCGCTTTCAGCTTTATTAAGCTATCTTCAACTCATTAGAATAACAGATTGGAACATAAGAATTAGAACTCGTTTTGAACATAAGATTATAGAATCAATTTAAAGATTAGAACGTGAATACGGTGAATACATTAGTTTGGTATTTTAAATTTAGTGGATCATGCCAAACTTACTCTAAATTTAAAATAATTGCAATTTTTGATTGTAATTTTTATTTAAATATCTTCCATCTACTACTATAGGATGTACTATTAGCACAAAAAAGAATACAATGTGACTGCAATATATTTTCAATTGTATTTGTGTAGTATCCAATACAGTGGTGCCTCGCAATTTGACATCCCGCAATTCGTCGCTTTTGCAATTTGACATTTGAGTTTTGCAGGTTGGTGCATGCGCGTGCATTGAATTGTCTGATGTCATTTGCTATTTGTCAGTTCTTTTTGGGTTAATTTGGTGTTTGTCCCTGTTGTTTGTGTTAATTTTCAATTCTACATTTTTCAGAAAGTAAAAAGTTTGTAATTAGTTATTATTTTTTTGAGTGAAATGTAAGGATTGCTTCAAAGAGAACCAACCAGAGGAATAATTCCAAAAAGAAGAACACTCAATTGAGCAAAGAGACGAAGAAAAAAATTGTAGATAAAGTGCGATTGAGCAAAGAGACAAAGAAAAAAATTGTAGATAAAGTGCAGAAAGATTGAGCAAAGAGACGAAGAAAAAATTGTAGATAAAGTGCAGAAAAACAATAAAGAGATGATGAAAAAAATTGTAGATAAAGTGCAGAAAGGTAGAACAATTAAAATGTCGAAAAAAAATTGTAGATAAAGTGCAGAAAGGTAGAACAATTAAAATGTAAAAAAAAAATGTAGATAAAGTGCAGAAAGGTAGAACAATTAAAATGTAACTCGAGTATGATGTTTCTAGGACAACTGTGGTAACGTTTTGCAACACAGAAGATTATGGGGTTTCTAGAACAACTGTGATAATGTTTTGCAACACAGAGAGAAGATTATGGGTGCTAGTGTGTTCTGCTGGAAGACTTCATTCCAAGATCCAAGGGCTAATAAATTGTGTGTTGTGTATAAAATAGTGTTTATTGTAATTTAGTGTGTTATACAATAATAAAACACATGTAATAAAGTAAATATTATTATACAATAGCAAACCACATATAATAAAGTAAATAATATAGTGTATCTCTCTCTACCTCACCCATAAGTTAGAGGAGTGGGATGTTGACTGATAACAAATTAATCTATTTTACATAGTCTTATATGGGAAATATTCCCGCAATTCGACAGTTTCTCAATTCGACATTACTTCGGCGACGGTTAGTGTCGAATTGCAAGAGGAGTCCAACAATGAATTAATCTATTTTCCATAGTCTTATATGGGAAATATTGTCCCGCA
>AYEL01083917.1:115000-128138 GCA_000484575.1 Olivierus martensii
TAACTCTTTAGAATCAATTAAATACAATGAATGTTCATTATATTTAATTTAGTTTGACAATCATTCAAACTTCTGTGGTATTCTCTTAATGCCTATCAAACTAATTAGTTGTGGTTTAATGAATCTGTCAGGACAATCATACTATTGAAGATGATCAGAATGACACATTAATTAATCCTATAATTAATTCTGTACCTGTTTAAAATGGCCAACTTCAAATATTTTAAATTTCTTCCTAATAACATTTAAATTATTTTATAGGTTTTTATTAAATTCAGTAAGATGATAATGACATTCCAATTTAAGGTTAATTGCAGTCAGATTAACCATATAACTTCAACCATTTAAAAATAATGGATACTCAAACTTTTGAAATTTCTCTCTCTCATATTTTTATAGTATTTGATAAATTTTTGTGAAATTTAATAAAATTATTATGCAATAGAAGATAATTTTGATGATCTGTATTTTAATCTTGCATATTAAAATAGCAGACAGTTTTAGATAATTAATTCTTTTGAGAATTACTTATAATAAATGTTATGCTTGATATTTATTTTAAATTTTTAGTTATCTTTTTGAAAAACTGATACATATTGTATATTTTTTATTGTTAAGCTAATTTCAATAAATATTAATTTATATATCAAACTAATGATGAAGCATCTATAATATAATTCAAAGGAAATAATAATTTATTCAATAACAGCTTTATTATATATATATCATTTTTTTAATATAATCTAGAAAAGCTATTTTCCTCTAAATCCAGTAAAAAATAAATATTTAAAAAATTTTAAATGTATGGTTTCTCTTCCTCAGCATAATTGAACAAAGAATATATAACTATAATAATTTTTAAGAAACTATTTCATATGTTAAACAGATCAATAAAAATTTATATACTAAAATTTGATTATTGTAAGTCATTTAAAGAATTTAGGCCTGATTATTCATTCCATAAAGAAATAAATTATAGAAATTCTGTTATACTTAATAGTTTGTATAATACTAATACACATGCTCCTCAAGTTACGAATTTAATTTGTAAGTTTTGTTTGTAACTTGAGTTGTTCATAACTCAAATATTGCTATTATTTGGTCTTAAAAATACTGCAATAACTTTATACACTATGTTTTGTAAAATATTTTACAACTGGACCAATTAGAAGTTTCTTATTTCACAGATTTGGATAAAAAATTCCAATTATAAAATGAGAAATTTTTGATTTAATTGTTGCCATCTTGAAATAATATTGCAATATGTTAATTAACTGTGTAAGTTTCTATAATATTGATTGCTAGAGCATTCTGATATATTGTTTAAAATTATTGAAGAATTTTTGAAATTTTGTGACATTTCAAAATGAATTTGGTTTCATGTTTATGAGTACAAATTTTCGTAATTAGAATTTTTGTAACTCGAGGACACACGCAGGTTTAAATCTTGATTTATGAGACCTCTAATGTAAAAAATACTGCTTATATAAACAAATATAATTTATACTAAAAATTTGATTTACAAGCCTTTATTCTATTTTTATGAGAAACATATGACAAGCAAAAGTTTCAAAATTGAATTAAAGCATAACTTATTAATATGCTGGAATACATAAAAGATGTCAATAATATCAGAAATATTACACAAATTATAGTTCAAAATTTTAAAATGCTTAATAAATGATCATAATTAGTTTGATATTTAGATATATAGATACTATATTGAAACTAAGATTTGTATGATTTTTTTTGAAAGTAATTCTCATTAGTTTAGTAATAAAATATAGGCATTTTTAATACAATAATTGGAGCTTGGGTAATCAAATTTTAATTTAAAAAAATTTCTAAATAATATAATAATTTGAGTTTTTAAAATCTATTAAACTTTTCAATCTGATTTTAAGAGGGTTTTTATTTTTATATTAAGTTTCAGGACTCATATTATTAGGTCGTTAAGACTATTTTCTATACTTATTTTATTAACAAATTTTTTGCCTCAAAAAATTTTTCAACAATGAGTTTTGTTTGATATTTTTAGTTGGATCTTTGTCTAGTTTTAAAAAATTTGAATCTCTAATTACTTTGTCTTTTTGTTTTCAAATCAGTTTTGACTAACTAAATTATTTGTTATGATTATCTTTCTGATTTAGCATTAATTTATTATTTCTAAAAAAAAATTTTAACTAAATCCATAAGATATTTATATTTATTTTGATTAATGGGAATTAAGATAAGTTTGTTCAGTTTATGACTAAATAATTGTTTTAGTGAGCTTAATTATTTTAAATTGTTTTTCTTTTAAGGGCTAATACTTAGATGATCATTGTTGCTGTTAGTGTTGTTAAAAATTAATTAATACCTGTATGAAGCTCAGCAACTATGACAAATAGAATTACTGGCTTGAATTAGCTTGATCCATGAAGACAATTTTTATAAATTAACAGATGACTTGAGTTCAAGCTTTTTTGCAAATAAGCTCGAGCTTCATCCATGAGCTTTTTAAGTTAGTTAATGGTACTTATTGAATGATAGAAAATTATGCTGTCATGCAGATGCCAAAACAGAAATTGCTGAAGAACATCCATTCCTTTCTGTGGTGATTTGAAGTTTTTGTTTAGTTGTAGTAGTTATAATTATGAAAACAGTATTGTGACTATTAGATATGTAACAAGTTCCATTCCACAAAAATCAATTGTCCAGCATTATGAATCAAACTATTGTAGAAATAGGAGAGAGAATATCTGCTTCCAAGATATTCTGCAAAGGGCACAGTCGTATGTCACTCATCAATATCTCTTGATGGATGAAGACCAATCAATCTGTGATCTTTGCAACCTGGGCACTTATCCATGAAAACATCTTTTAATGAATTTCCTTATTTTACTGAATACTTTATAGCATTTTAATCATTCTATTTTTAATATTCTTTAAATACAATATTGCTATTTCATTCAACATTTCATTTTTTTTATATTTTAACTTATCTTTGCATGAGTTAAGCACTTTTATGCTATTTTTATGAATTCAATTTTTACATTTACTGAATTATTGCTCTGTCTCTGTCTGTTGATCAAATTATTGCTGTTAACTGAATTATTTTGATTTTATTTAGGTTTATCATATTCTTTTACAAAATTTTTATAAGTGTTATTGTTTATTATTTGTTAATGTTTGCATTTTATAACTTTCATTCAAACATTGTTGTTTTAATTTTTGTGAACATTGTATTTGTCACATTTTGATTGAGGTGAATATTATTGTGAATGAAACAAAACAAAACTGCAAATCATTCATTACAACTGGCAATTATTTTGACTAGCAATTCAGTTTTAAAGTACAATTCATTAATTTTTATCTAAAAAGCTCAGGCAACTTGATCCTTTCTCAAGCTTTTCTTTAGTAACAGCTCATCAGCTTGAGTTTTTGAAAACGCTCAAGTTCAGCAACTCTAATGCCATTAATGATGCATTTCAGCATGCTAAAAACATCTGAAAGTCATGCTGAAATTCATCATTGATTACATATACCATGATTTTGAATCTTTGGATTTTTATACCATTTTCTATCTTGGAAGATACTAAATGGCATGGAAATTTCAATGCTATTATAGGCTATCCATACTTATGATGAAGTTAGCTGTTCATTGAACTATGATTAGACCATTTCTGAAAAAATTTGAACATGTGGGACCTGGAATTGAATCCAGACCCTTAAATAGCAATATAACACATTGCACAAACATCATCATTGGAATGATGTTTGTGCAAATCTTCAAAGATAATAAATACTAATATTTAATATAATTTAATACAATTAATAATATAAATATAAATAATATAATTTCCATCTTAGTTAAAATCTTCAAAGATGGAAATTAATAAGCTGGATCTAATTCTTTTTAAAAATATATGGAAATACAGGTAATTTCTAACTTATGTAGATCTGTATATGCATAAGACTAATTTTAGTTAATGAACGGGGCCCAAACCTGGCCTTCCTAAAAAACTGGAGGTATGGAACTCAGAATTGAATCCATATCCTCCAAGTTGGTAAGTGACTGCATTAACATGCAATATATATACTTATTCTTTAATATAACTATTTTTAATGCTAAGTCTTTGTGACCCATTAGTACTGTATAATGTATGCTCTGGCATATGTAGATTTGATTTATATAGGATTTTGTGAAATGATCCACTTATGTAAGTTAGAGATTGCTTGTATTTGACTCATAATTGAACTTAACAAATAACTTCCCTAAAAGTTTTGGATACTCAGACAATCATAGTATGGAAGTCTATATAATGCTTTGATATGACCATCAATCAATATATTATTACTTATAATATTATTTTCAGTTTTCTTTCAGAAAGTCAATAATATATTTACTTTTTGAAAGAAAGTTGCATTTTTTAATTGTGTTATGACAATTACCATTAATGTATAATGGTAATTGTCATAACACAATTACCATTATACATATAAGATGATATTTCTGTATATTTCATTGAAACAATTTATGGGCTGAAAAATGAATTATAATTTTTCTATTTAAATTAATGGTAATGTAATTCCTTCTCTATAAGCATTTTTCACGACACTCCATGCTTATAAACTGAGGTTTACCTGTATTTCTAAACAAGTTATTTTATACATTAATATTATAGACCTTACTAAAAATGCAATACTTAAGTATTAATAGAATTATATTTATTAGAATATAATGCATTAGACAAGATTTTAAAAGTTTATAACATAGTAAAGTTTTTATACATAAGTAGATAATTTTAGGACAATTTAATATTTATTAGTTAGACTTATGTTATTTTTATCTTAATTATATTTCATTATTTTGAATTTATTAAAATTCATTAATAATATGCTGATGATTTCAGTTCGAGATAGAATGAGAACAAAAATGGAAAGAGACATTTTGGCTGAAGTTAGTCATCCTTTTATTGTTAAACTTCAATATGGTATGATTACAATTTTTTTTTAAGTTTTAATTAGTAAAATATTTTTTATCAATGTATTATTATATTTTTATCTATACTTGATGACAGCATCAGAAGTCACTATTGAGTCTATGGGAGAGCCAAAGTTCATTTATATCACTACATCAATGATATAGTCCATTAAATTATTCATGATGTTAAAAATAAATTGCCATAAAATAATGACAATTTTGACAAATAAGCTATAATCTTTGAATAAAATTACAATATTAACATTATTTTAACATGTAGTCATCCAGGGCCGTGCGGTGCTATGAGGCAGAGAGGCGGCTGCCTCAGGCGGCACCATAAGGGGATCGTAGGTCCTCTTTCGCAATTCGACTCATTGTGGCCTCACTCACACCCAATGTTTTTGCCAACTGCCTGAGAGATGCATCGTGGCCTCACTCACACCCAATGTTTTTGCCAACTGTCTGAGAGATTGCCCCGGGTCCTAACTCCAGAAGTTGTCCGATGAGCTCAAGAGCTCATCGGACAACTTCCGGTGTCCTTGACGATTTCCCCCTGGAATGGCTCTTCCTTGCCAGGTTGGCAGAACCTTCTTCAGACTTCTCTGAAGCTGCATATCTAGCAGCAACATCATAAACTGTCGATCTTGATAGTTAAAGAACCAAATTATTTCGGAAGGTGAACGTCCAGCGCAAAGGCCTTCAATTATCGCTGCTCTCTGATTATATTCTGCACTCGATCTTAACTAATCAGCTATTTTGTACTTATTCTCAAACGCATCGTCTGTCTGGCTTACTAAAACATCAGCAGCATCGTAGCGCTGACGTCAAATTTGGCGGGAAATTCAATTTGAAATTTGTCCGGATTTAGCTGATGCACCCTGTACATCCATCTACGTCATTTTTTGTTGTTTCTTTTTTGTTCCGTATCTCAAAGATAACATTTGTCTTTTCTCTACTGTCTGGATTTTGGCAGATCTATTTTTATTTGTGGTGATATTGGGATGCTATTTAATTTCTATTTTATTTATGCTTCTTTTATTATTTTCATTGCTTTTATTTGCTGAACCACTTTTATATTTCACTCACAATTTTGTAAAACATTTTTGTTTACTCATCCCAACAATGAAGCAAACTGGCAATTGTCATTCTCAGTAAGTTAGACTATTTGAGAAAAAAATAAGAATAATAAATTCATTAAAATGATAGGAATATGAATGCAAAATTTAAGATAATCATGAGAATTTGAACTGGTAAAAGTCAAATATTTGAATATTTATGAATTATTAAAAATTTCTGATTTTTGTTTATTGAATAGCAGAAATGAGTTTTCTATATTTGATATACAATTGATATATTAAATTCTATATCTATATATTAATTTTATGTTGATAATATAATTCCAAATGTGTTTTATTTGGTGATAAAAACTGGATGATCAAGAGTGGCCAAACTTCATGTAACTACAAGCCACATAAAAGAAGCTCAAATATTGGAGAGTCATAATCAGCTTTTTATCAGCTTTTATTTTTGATGATTTCAAAAATTTGTATTATGTATTTCACATATTTATTTTGAATAGATGCTTATTATTTTTTGCCATAAATGAATTAAATAAAAAAGATATTATTTTTAATTAGAATTATATGTGAATTAATTATGGAATTTGTCGGTTTGCATCTGATTTGCCAGGGCTTTTAAAATCTGTCTTGTAGTTTATGTAATCTGATGCCACAATATTATAGTAAAGTTATGAATATAAAACAAAAAGTATCCATTTTGTGTAAGATTCCATCACTTTCTTAGACTATTGTATTGGGATGTTCGGAAAGTAATTTCGTTTTTTTTCATGAAAGTGAATGACAATTTTTTTTTTATAGTATATAAAAAAATATTTTAATTAATTATATATTGACCATTTTTGTCCAAAATTAATTATGGAATTTGTCGGTTTGCATCTGATTTGCCAGGGCTTTTAAAATCTGTCTTGTAGTTTATGTAATCTGATGCCACAATATTATAGTAAAGTTATGAATATAAAACAAAAAGTATCCATTTTGTGTAAGATTCCATCACTTTCTTAGACTATTGTATTGGGATGTTCGGAAAGTAATTTCGTTTTTTTTCATGAAAATGAATGACAATTTTTTTTATAGTATATAAAAAAATATTTTAATTAATTATATATTGACCATTTTTGTCCAATACATGTTGCTATCTTTCTGGTAGTAGCATGATTCCATGCTCTTAGAATTTCTGATCTCTGCTTGCAAAAAACTAAACTAAGTGATTTTTGACATCATTTAAACTAAGTGTTTTGCCACATAAAGAATTCTGTAAAGACCAGAATAAGTAATAATTGGAGGGTGCCAGATATGGTGAATATGGTGGGTATGGTAGCACATACCATCCAATCTGTAGCAGCTTCTGGCAAATCATCAAACTTGTATGAAGTTTGGTATTGTCATGGTGAAACACTATGCCTTTTCTGTTAATCAATTCTGGCCTCTTCTGTTTGATGGAATTACTCAATTTGTCCAATTGGTGGCAGTACACTTCAGAATTAATTGTGGAATTGTATGGAACAAGCTCAAAAAAAAAAAATTCCCTTGAAATCCCACCAAACAAAGAGCATCATTTTTTTTATGAATATGGGGTTTCGGAATGCTTTGAGCCGGTTCATTTCTTCTGCTCCATGATCACTTGCATTCAATTTTGTTGTAAACAATCCATCTTTCATCAACTGTTATGATCCGCTTCAGAAAGGGATCATTTTCTTCATGTTTGAGCAGCAAATCACATATGTTGATGCGATGGAGCAAATCTTTCTTTGAGAGCACCTGGAACCCAAATATCAATGTTTCAACTGGTTGTGAGCAGTTGAATTCAATAAATTCAATCTTGTAGCAATTTCTCATGTTGTTATTCAGCAATTTGCTTCAACCAATATCTTTATTTTGTCATCATCAGCTTCAACTAACTTTCTTGCACATGGTCATGTTTAGCATCAAAACTGTCAGAATGAAATTTTGCAAACCAGTTTTGGCATTGGCATCTCCCTACACTTCACATAACTTTTTCTTGCTTGAATAGCATTCTTACTTTTTCTATAATAAAAAAGCAAAACATGCCAAAATCTCCATTTTATTTTCCATATTTGATAGGACATCAAAAAAAACTACTGCACAGAATCAAGAAAAAATTTTTTTATAAATACACCTTGAAATGTCAGCTGTCAACTTTTACAATGACAATATGGCTTAGAATGAAATTGGCGGGTAAAAATACAACTAACGCCACCAAAAAAACTACTGCACAGAATCAAGAAAAAAATTTTTTTATAAATACACCTTGAAATGTCAGCTGTCGACTTTTACAATGACAATATGGCTTAGAATGAAATTGGCGGGTAAAAATACAACTAACGCCACTGGTGGGAAAAAAACGAAATTACTTTCCAAACAACCCAATATATGGACTTTTATGTACAATTGGTTGCAAAAAGGTTTTCACTTTTCCAGGAGGAGTTTGGCTTCCTTTCAATTCACAAATGCATCATGAATTAGTCTGAACAGGTTTGGCTATCTACGATGCAACGATAGAAACTTCCATATTGTTACAAGTTGTGTAAATGGGAGTGGTAGGGATTAAGCAGTGATGGGATTAATCAGATAAAAAAACAATTTAGACAGAAAATTATTAATAATTTGTCGTATTAATACTGAGGTTGACATTATAAATATTAATGTAATAAATTTGTACAGAATAATTATAAATATTACTTGAATTATCAACCGATAAGTCAAGTAATACTTACTAGTAAGCAATCGTCTGCGTGTAATAAATTGTCGTCTGCGTTTTTGGTTATTGTTGTCATCTGCGTTTTTGGTTTCTGCAGAGTATTTAAAGAAAACGATGCCTCCTACATCTAAGGATGTTAGAAAATTAATCATTCATCATAGGCAACAAGGCAGAAGTATTAATGATATTGCAAGTATCATTGGAGTATCAAGTAGAACAGTATTGAATATTATTAAACAGTATCATGAAAGAGGGACTATATCTCTTTGCAAATCATCTGGAAGACCTCGACTAACAACTTGCCAGGATGATGCTTATCTAATAGAAAAGTCTGAGGAAAGACCTTTCAAATTGGCAGAAATACAGTGGTGCTTCGCAATTCGACATTTGAGTTTCGCGGGATGGCACATGCACGTGCATGGAATTGTGTGATGTCATTTGCTATTTGTCAGTTCTTTTTGGGCTACTTTGGTGTTTTCCTGTGTTGTTTGTGTTAATTTTCAATTTTACATTTTTCAGAAAGTAAAAAATTTGTAATTATTATTATTTTTTTGAGTGAAATGTAAGGATGGATTCAAAGAGAACTGACAAGAGGAATAATTCTGAAAAGAAGAACACTCGATTGAGCAAAGATACAAAGAAAAAAATTGTAGATAAAGTGCAGAAAGCCGAAAAGAACAACACTCGATTGAGCAAAGATACAAAGAAAAAAATTGTAGATAAAGTGCAGAAAGGTAGAACAATTAAAATGTAACTCGAGTATGGCGTTTCTAGGACAACTGCGGTAACATTTTGCAACACAGAAGATTATGGGTGCTAGCGTGTCTGCTAGAAGACTTCATTCCAACATCTAAGGGCTAATAAATTGCGTGTTGTGTATAAAATAGTGTTTTTTGTAATTTAGTGTGTTATATAATAATAAAACACATGTAATAAGATAAATAATATAGTATATCTCTCTCATCTCACTCATTAGGGGAGTGGGATGGGACTGATAACGAATTAATCTATTTTACTTAGTCTTATATGGGAAATATTGTCCCGCAATTCGATAATTTCTCAATTCGACATTAGTTCAGTGACGGATTACTGACGAATTGTGAGGCACCACTGTACTACGTTCAGAATTAGGTTTATCAGTTTCGATAGACACTGTGAGAAGACGGTAAGTATGCATTAAAGTATTTTCTAACTCATACTAGAGATTTTCAAAGCAAATTAGAAATAATAATGGCAAATAATCATATGTAAAAATAGCTTTTTAAATAGAGATTAATGTTAACATTAATACTTCTCATGATTAGATTATGAAAGAGCAATCTGCCTAGAAGAAGAGCAGCAAAAAAACAATAATTAAAACCACAAAATATAATGGATCGCATCTGCTTTGCCTATCAATACGAGCATTGGAATGACTCTGATTGGGCATCTGTAATATTTACAGATGAGAAGTCTTAGCAGTGACCACAGTGGAGACGTTTCGGTCTATAGACCTGTAGGGAAAAGATATGAAAGCAGCTATGTGCAGCCTCAGAGTAGTAGCGGAAGATTTTCTCTAGGTAAGATTTATTCTCTAATGTTTCATTTATATTTTACAATTATCAGGAAGAATCATTATCAATGAGCAATTGAATGATAAACTATAATAGCGCTAAGGGTTAATATTGATACTGATGAAACAGGTTGATATAGCTCTAAATTTATGGATTTATTTGTCGTTACGTTTATTTTGAATTTAAATATCATGTTGTAGTTCGATTCAAGATCAATTAGTTATACAGATAGGCCTCGATTAGCGCGAATAATTGGTTCCACGAATTTCTCGCGCTAATTGAATTCGCACTAATCGAAGTATTAACTCTATGGAAAATATGGTAATTGGTTCTTGCTTTGTGAGATTCCGGCCATTAGCTAAGTTTCCAATGAATAACTCTTAAACAGTTAGTGTTAAGTTTATTGTAAATATTTATTTTCATATTTTACATCATTGTTCATCAATAAACATATAGCAATAATTACATACTGAGAGCATTATTGGTGAAATGATTTTGGTAATCAAAATAATATCATAAGGAAAGCAATTGTTATAAAGAAATAAATTATATAAGTGAAAAACATTATTTGATTAACATTTTGTTTTCGGCTGCTAAATATTCTCTAACATAAGTAAGTTTTTGCAGTACAATATTACAAAGTTTAATGATATGAGATCGATATTTGGCAATAAGAACTTTCGTGCTTTGATCTTTGTTAGCAGTAAAAGAAAAAAATTCATTGATAATTTAAAAAGTTGCCTGATGTATACATATACAGTTCTGTATGCCTAAAGGCCCTATATATTTTTATTTCAGTGTCAGCAAGTTATGATCTATTCGATCCGACATTAAAACATTTACATAAATGCTTTAATGTCAGATACACACAAACAGGGCATAAACACACACAAACGGTTAAAGATATAATGAAATAATAAAATGCAATTTTACTGACAATGAGCAGAGTAATATAAATTAAACTAAGATATTTTCACACCTGACTGATTATAGGATGGAAAACAGATCACAAATGTATAAAATTTCATGTTTATTTCTTTTCCTTAAACAATAAGATGCATTGCCAAAATATTTCGTTTACTTTTGTTTCTCCTTTGTCTATAAATCAGAGATTTGTGGATCTGTTTGAAGTTATCTGCAATTCTTTCACCAATGAATCTTATTCACCTCCCTTATTCATAATGCTAATTTACACAGCCAATAACAGCTTCACAAAATCGAACGTAATTGCTTTTAACCTATGAAAACTGTCTTTGTTAGTTGCCTGCAATATGTTGAATCAGAAGCGTATAAGATAAAATAGGGGCGTGATTTCTGCTATTGCATCTTCTAATAAGCTTGTAGTCTATGAATCCGGCTATGTAATTGCTTTTAACCTATGAAAACTGTCTTCGTTAGTTGCCTGCAATATGTTGAATCAGAAGCATATAAGATAAAATAGGGGCATGATTTCTGCTATTGCATCTTCTAATAAGCTTGTAGTCTAAAAATCCGGCTAATAGTTTGATGATTAGTAAATATTGAAATATTTCAGGCAACATTATTCTGTCAACAATTTCACAAAAACTAAGCATTATTTTCTTTTTTTGCAGGAGTATGGGGCTGGATGACATCTGGAGGCACCAGTGAACTTATAAGAATAGATGGAAATTTAACATCAATGCAATATATTGACATCTTAAACAATTCTTTCTGCCTACTTTGGAAGCAATGTTTGGACATGAAGCAGTATATTTTGTGCATGATAAATCCCCAATTCACATGGCTACAGTTGCCCAAAACTGGTTATCCGAACAGACTAGACTAATTATAATTGATTGGCCTGGAAGGGGAGCAGATCTCAATCCTATTGAAAATGTATGGGCTAAATTGGCATGCAATGTAAGAGGACAGGCTGAAACGCCAAACGATTTGTGGCAGCATATTTATCAACAGTGGTGCAATTTAAGACAGACAGATATATATATGCAAAATTAGTAAAAACAATACCTAATAGACTCAAGGATGTTATTAACGATGTTGGCTTATGGACTAAATATTAAAATAAGAGTTAATTCATTAAGTTTTTCTACTTTTCTGTACTCTGTACAGGGCTTGACAAATTTCAAAAAGTTGAGTAGACAATTGGCTACCACTGCAAATTTCATGGTAGCTAACGCAAAAGTGATACTTGCACGTTGGTAAAACCAGGTAAAGTATATCGTTAAAATCAAATTGAAATTTTTTGGGTTATGTGCATGATAAATCCCCAATTCACATGGCTACAGTTTCCCAAAACTGGTTATCCGAACAGACTAGACTAATTATAATTGATTGGCCTGGAAAGGGAGCAGATCTCAATCCTATTGAAAATGTATGGGCTAAATTGGCATGCAATGTAAGAGGACAGGCTGAAACGCCAAACGATTTGTGGCAGCATATTTATCAACAGTGGTGCAATTTAAGACACAGATATATATGCAAAATTAGTAAAAATAATGCCTAATAGACTCAAGGATGTTATTAACGAAGTTGGCTTATGGACTAAATATTAAAATAAGAGTTAATGAATTAAGTTTTTCTACTTTTCTGTACTCTGTACAGGGCTTGACAAATTTCAAAAAGTTGAGTAGACAATTGGCTACCACTGCAAATTTCATGGTAGCCAACGCAAAAGTGAGACTTGCACGTTGGTAAAACCAGGTAAAGTATATCGTTAAAATCAAATTGAAATTTTTTGGGCCTATTAATGGTAACAACATAATTTTATTGACAGAAAATTGAAGGGTTCCCCAGAAAAACATTCCAAGCACCAAACTGTAAATTCAACATAAGCTAAAAA
>AYEL01083918.1:0-10695 GCA_000484575.1 Olivierus martensii
TGAAAAAGTTCTGAGATCTGTATTTCTTTGTTCACTTCATCCAGTTTATTCCAGCAAACAAACTTTTAAACAAAATTTAAAATTCTTTAAATTAGTGTTTTAAAAATTAACTTTGTGAGACACTGCTTTAATTTTTAAAATAATTTATAAATTTAACAAGTATTAAAAGTTCAGTTTTACACTAATAATTTGTTTCAGAATACATAGATTCTCCACGTATTTATCATCATAGTAAATCTTAGACGTTTAAGTTCAAAATTAAAGATAATGCAAAATCTATTTAATGAACACATCAAAAACAATTGTGCCAAAAAATATCTATTTGCAATTTCAAAACATTTCTATTTCAATAAAACCAACAGTTAAAGCTTTTTTTCACACATTTATTAGATAAAACATCAATGTTTATCCTTAAAAAAATCCTAATTTTCATTATTTAATAAAAGAAAATTGTTATAATTATTGTTAATAAAATATATTTTCTTTAAATGTTCAACACTTATTCCACATTATTCACAATAAAATCATAAAACCATCTTTGAATAATATACTGTATAAACTTTGGCTTTCTTCGCTTAATCATGCCAGTTTTTCCCACCTCATCCAGTTGCTGCAGTTCCCCTTGCAAATGTAAGAGTTCATTTTGCTTTCTATACATTCAGTTAGCTTTCCTGCAAGTATAATCGATCATAATTTCTGCTCAAGCAACTCCTATGAAATAGATGAAAACCTTTTTGCATCCGATTGTATATTATTTAAATTGCACTGACTGTTCACAGTGATTGAGTGGATTATGGTTATAATTAGATGCAATATGTTGGTATATGGTTATAATTAGATGCAATATGTTCACATGCATAAAAACAGATATCTGTTTTTATGCATGTGAACATATAAATATATATGCTTAATATAAGCATCATATATAATATATATATATATACAGTCAAACCTGTTTTTATGCGGTCGGTTTTTGTGCGTTATTTTTTTTAATTACATTTTTTAATTAATTTTTATTCGTTATATGCATTTGATGGAATGTTTTTTATATACTGCACAAAAAAATTGCACATAAAAATTGCACAAAAAAAAAATATCGCACAAAAACCGACCGCATAAAAACAGGTTTGACTGTATATATATATATATGTGATGCATATAATTAAAATAATAATTAATTTTATGGTTGATGAAAATTTATAGTTTTTCTTTTGTTATACCAATTGAAAATGATACTGATTATTTAGATTGTTATATACACTTGGTGTATTGAGTTCTGATTATTATAGATAATTAAAAATTCTATAATTATATAAACTTCATAACAACATACTAATTGGGATTAAACCTTTTACGAAATAACCAAACTTCCCCTGGCGGATAAAGTTTACATTACATTTTCAAACAATTATTATAATCGTTTGAAAATGTAATGTAAACTTTATCCGCCAGGGGAAGTTTGGCTGTATTAGTTTGGTTATTATAATTATATAGTTTGAATTACATTTTTTCTAATTTTATAAAACTTTTAAGTAGAATAATAATTCTATAATTTTATCAAAATATAGAGATGAGTTATCAAAATTATATATTGTTTTATATAATATGGAAATAAGAATTATAATAATTATTAGTTAATTAATTAATTATGTTCATAATAAGAATTAAATAATTCTAATTATATACATGAAACTGTATTTTTTTAGATGAGAAACTTCTATACTTGTTTAAAATTTATATCAGTACAATTTAAAAAAAATTGTTCTTATAAATTATTCTTTATTAATTTTTACATGATAATTATGACAACTTATTTGGAAATTTGGAAAGTATAAACTTTAAACAATATTGTGATAAATTTAAAGCATACAGGGACTAAATTTGTCCTAAAGGTTCAGATTCTAAATTTAATTAGGACTATCGGCCTTCTTTACAATATCGGAGTTCCTAGAATCAGCTGTTTGCATTAGCTAGTGGCCAAATAGCTACCACCTGTTTGTAAGCGGTAGCCAAAATGGAATTCTGGTAGCAATTGGCTACTTGGCTACCGGGTTTGTCGAGCCTTGTCTGTATACAATTTTTAATATAAGTTATTCAATGATGTAGATATTGTAACATGCTATAACTTCATATCTTATTGTTGTGTCAAATGTAGTTTATTTTCTTCGTTAGCTTATATGTTTTTTATAACTACTTATTTTCCAATGTTTATATATATATATATATATATAGCATATGTATAGTGTTATATCCTACTTTTTGTTGCTGTTTCTACCTACGATTCCAAGCTAAATTGATGCTATATATAGTATATATATAAACTTATGCATTAGACTTATATGTGCTTTATGTGGTATGATATTATCGTGTTCATTCCTTTTATTAATTTCAATGTTATTTGTGTAAACCTTATAGGAATTGCCCATGCTATTACAGAAAATTAAATTCAGTTTATTATATGATTCAGTTTAGCTGTCTAAAGAGATTGACTTCCATTACTTTTATTGTTTTTATATTTAAGAATTAAGATTTTTGATATTTTTTCTTATAACTGGGAAAAATAAAATTATATCCAAGTGGCTAAATATAAAGTGAAAAAATTCTGAGATTGGTATTTCTTTGTTCACTTCATCCAGTTTATTCCAGCAAACAAACTTTTAAACAAAATTTTATTTCTTATAACTGGGAAAAATAAAATTATATCCAAGTGACTAAATATAAAGTGAAAAAGTTCTGAGATCGGTATTTCTTTGTTCCCTTCATCCAGTTTATTCCAGCAAACAAACTTTTAAACAAAATTTAAAATTCTTTAAATTAGTGTTTTAAAAATTAACTTTGTGAGACACCGCTTTAATTTTTAAAATAATTTATAAATTTAACAAGTATTAAAAGTTCAGTTTTACACTAATAATTTGTTTCAGAATGCATAGATTCTCCACGTATTTATCATCATAGTAAATCTTAGACGTTTAAGTTCAAAATTAAAGATAATGCAAAAGCTATTTAATGAACACATCAAAAACAATTATGCCAAAAACTATCTATTTGCAATTTCAAAACATTTCTATTTCAATAAAACCAACAGTTAAAGCTTTTTTTCACACATTTATTAGATAAAACATCAATGTTTATCCTTAAAAAAATCCTAATTTTCATTATTTAATAAAAGAAAATTGTTATAATTATTGTTAATAAAATATATTTTCTTTAAATGTTCAACACTTATTCCACATTATTCACAATAAAATCATAAAACCATCTTTGAATAATATACTGTATAAACTTTGGCTTTCTTTGCTTAATCATGCCAGTTTTTCCCACCTCATCCAGTTGCTGCAGTTCCCCTTGCAAATGTAAGAGTTCATTTTGCTTTCTATACATTCAGTTAGCTTTCCTGCAAGTATAATCGATCATAATTTCTGCTCAAGCAACTCCTATGAAATAGATGAAAACCTTTTTGCATCCGATTGTATATTATTTAAGTTGCACTGACTGTTCACAGTGATTGAGTGGATTATGGTTATAATTAGATGCAATATGTTCACATGCATAAAAGCAGAAATCTGTTTTTATGCATGTGAACATATAAATATATATGCTTAATATAAGCATCATATATAATATATATATATATACAGTCAAACCTGTTTTTATGCGGTCGGTTTTTGTGCGTTATTTTTTTTAATTACATTTTTTAATTAATTTTTATTCGTTATATGCATTTGATGGAATGTTTTTTATATACTGCACAAAAAAATTGCACATAAAAATTGCACAAAAAAAAAATATCGCACAAAAACCGACCACATAAAAACAGGTTTGACTGTAGTTTTAATTTATATTTAATATAAAAAAATAAATTTGTTTGTATATATTATTCTTATCAATTATTTTATGTTATTGAAATTAGTTCGTTGCTATAGTAACCAAGTTTAATTTAAAATGTTAAGAATATTGTGTGCATTCTTTAGAATTCTTTCTGTTAACCTACTCTTAATGGAAGCTGATGAGGATTTAAAATAAATCAAAAGCACTTCTTGCTCTTAGTGATTGTTATTTATTTGTATACATGTTATGTATAAAACTAATTCCTGCCATAGTGCTGTTAATAGTGAGTTCTGAATTAGTTTGGCAGTGTAACAGTTGATAATTTTGGACCATTGCTACACTTATTTATCTGTTTCATTAAGCAAATATTGAAGAATGTTGACATGTTAATAGTGTGCAGGTGTGGAAATTGATGTTTTACATTGAGTTGAAATCAGAAAATATTCTTTAATCTTTGTCTTTCATCTTTCTTCATATCATTAACATCAATTAATTTTAGTATGATTAATGATTACTCATTAATCATTAACATCACATACTATACTGCACTGTAATCAGAATTACAGAGGTCAAATTACGTTTTCAATTTACGAAAAAGTATAATAGGTAAAGTAACATATCATTGGCAATAGTTTTCAAGAAGTGTGCGAAAAATTTCATGAGATGTTCCCATCCCAGTCTGTACCTCATCATATGATGGTTAGTCGTTGCTTCAGAAGTTCAAGAGGACCAGTTGTGAATTGCCAATGCACAAGAATTCACTATTGATACAGAGAAACAAAACTGATAAACAAGTAGTGTCTGAGATCATTGGAACGTCATCAGCTACTGTAAGGAGAATTTCATTGGTTTTAGGCAATGTTTCCCAGCTCATGGCTTATCAAAAATTGAAAAAACATGCATTTCACAGTTTTAGCATGAGTTCCCATCAAAAAATTCTGTCAGATGATTAGGAAAAGCAATATTTTTTGCTGTTAATGTAATGAAATTGACAAATATGCATCCTGATTAAAAATATTGTTTTCAAGGATGAAAGTTCATTTACTCTACATTGTGTCCCAGAATTATTATTGAATATGGTCCAGAACAAATCCCAGATTTATCTGTTGCAGCTATTCACAGCATTTAGCAAGAGTAAAATTTTTAGCTGGAATCTTTAGCTAATGTATAATTGGGGCTATTTTCATTGACGGGAACTTTACATGGGAGAATATTTAAATCTTTTACAAGAAGAGAAAAGTCTACGGAAAAGTGAAGTGGCTAATGAAAGAAAAATATAGTTCCAGCATGGATGTCCTACCCCTATAAGAGTATATTTAAGAAATTATTTTTCCAGGAAAGTAATTGCCACCAAAGGAGACTTGACTTGGCCATATGATCTTTGGATTTGAGTCTTTTTTTATGTGGACTCAGAAAAAAAAAGTCACAATCGTCTATGTATGGCCATGAGCTTTTTTCAAACATCCAGGAGTTAGAAATAGCAATTAAGAGGTGCTGTCAAAATGTCACACACACGCACAACCAAAGAGACAAACTAAGCACTATGTAGAAATAGATCTTTATTTCAGAAAGAAATGCTTTCGACCTTTCTCAACAGGTCTTCATCAGCTAATGTTAACCTCTCTAGGTATAGAGGTTGACATTAGCTGACAAAAATCTGTTGAGAAAGGTCGAAAGCGTTTCTTTCTGAAATAAAGATCTATTTTCACATAGTGCTTAGTTTGTCCCTTTGCTATTATTAGTTGCAGAATGTCTACAGCTTTAGTAACATGCACAATCCTCTCATGTGCAAATATCCTTTTACGATCAGCTAAGTTTTGTGCTGCAGTGCACAGTGGATTGTTTAAACACCTAACTTAATTTTGAAATTTGCAAAATCCTGTCACATAAAACTTAAAAGACTAAGGTGTTGCCCTCTGTTTTTTCAGTTTTTCAATCAAAAGGTGTCAGATTTTTTTCAAATAAAACATTTTTGTATAATAATACATTGCTATTTTACTTTATTTCATTTTTTTTAACTGTAATTTCTAATTAGAATTGTCATGTGCATTGAAAAATGAATCAACAAAGGAATGGATGATGCAATTTAGTTTTCAGTGTAATGCCTACAGATTTCATATGGTTCATCAAAAAACTATACATACAGGGTGATTCGTTTATTAAAAAAATTTAAAATTTTAATCCAAACCATAGAATTTTAGAATTTTTTTGTATGATGTCTTATGATGTAATAATCACATAAATAAATAAATAACGTAAATAGATTACATCATGTAAGCACATCCCAGGGTTGTGCAATAACAGACTATCTAGGGGGTGGGGAATTTTGATATGGCAATGATAATGTTTTTATTTAAATTTTTCAGAGGAATGTTAGAACTCAGGATGATGACACAGCAACATTGGCATATGTCATCAGTGAAGTAACAATGTATGATATCATAAATGCTTCTATATCATGATGTCATGATAAAGTAATTGACTGGCATCACTATGACATCACATCGCTGTTATGATGACATAATCCTGACATTATTTGCCGACTAAATCAACTGGCAAAATCAATGGTAAAATTAAATATAAAAGCCAATGAATTTACATATGCTATAATGAAATATATGATGTCATTGTGACATAACTATGATGCAACAATAGATTGATATTGCTATAACATCATTATAGTTAGTCATCTGATCAAAATGTTATAATAATACAACAATATATGCCAAAACGGTTTTGTTCAAATTTGAGATGTTGTTATATACTACCATTTTAACTTACTGCTGATATTAATAATAAACAGTATACTTGGATTTATTAATGAACAGACAAGTAGGGATATTTCTATAGCATGGCAATACACTTTAAAGAAAATCAGATACTAAAAATGTGGTACTTGATGTTTTTAAGTATCCAATATAGACTAGTTAACTTTAGTTTTATTAATTTTTAATAAAGATAATTGTAAATATTCGTGAATTTGTTAGCTAGAAATTAAATACTCAGTAAATGTAAAATATTTGAATGTATAACATATTATATTTAAAGTACATTAATAATTTTTTTTGTTAATTAAAATTTATAATCATAACATTAAATTTTTAAAAAGTTTGTATTGTATTAAGAAATGTATATTCAAAAATGAACTGAAAAAATTTTGTATTCTATTCTTGATGCTGAAAATTGTTGTTTATCAATCAAAAACATTTCATTAAATTTAGTTGTAAATTATTGATTACTCTTAATACAATAACGAATAAAGAGCACTAATAGCAGTAGTGACTTTCACAAACTAATTTATTTCAAAATAACGGAGTACTTTCGGTCTAACAGCTAGACCATCATCAGTGTATACAATAACTCAAAAAGAACATACATGTAAATAGATTATGTGTTCTTACAATTCAAAATTCAAATTTTTATAAATATCGTGTTAGAATTGTGCAAGCATAGAACTTAATTCAAGTAGAGAACTATAGATACATAGATAGAATTGTAATATAAACATAAATATTATAATATAAAATTAAATCTGTAAATAAAATAAAAATATAAAATAAAAGATTTTGTAGTCTGCTATGTACGATGTTGACTGACATTAGGTGGTGTTGGTTTCAAATTCGTGTCTCTATAACGTAGCGTCATGCGGGCGACAAGTCTATTTGCGAACTTATCGTTAATTGTGATGTTATGCCTACTAATACGATGTAACTCCAGAGCTTCAGCTAAACACTTATGTTTAGTATTATTAACTTTCCTAATTAGTTTCACATCATCCCATTTTATTTGGAGGTCATCCTCATATGCTTTAGTGAACAGTGCTGTTTAAGTCTGCCATGAACAATATCAGATGAATGTTCCCGGATGTGGTGTTTTATAGCTCTATCTGTGACCCATACATAGAGTTTTTGCCTATTGTTGGTAATATTGGAGACAGGTATAGAATAAACTCCTGCTAGGTTGAGTTCTGGTCTCTTATCTTTATCATTGCGTAACAATTGGAAGATTATTGGGTTTCTCCTATAGGTAACATTAGCTGATGATTTTCTAACAATATTTTTAACGACTCTAAATACCATCATTCTAAATGGGACACAAACCCTATGTGGATCCGGACTCTGATAAAGATAAGAGACCAGAACTCAACCTAGCAGGAGTTTACTCTATACCTGTCTCCAATATTATCAACAATAGGCAAGAACTCTACATAGGGGTCACAGATAGAGCTATAAAACACCGCATCCGGGAACATGCATCTGATATTGTTCATGGCAGACTTACTACAGCACTGTCCACTAAAGCATATAAGGATGACCTCCAAATAAAATGGGATGATATGAAACTAATTAGGAAAGTTAATAATACTATACATAAGTTTTTAGCCGAAGTTCTGGAGTTACATCGTATTAGTAGGCATAATATCACAATCAACGATAAGCCACAAATAGACTTGTCGCCTGCATGGCGCTACGTCATAGAGAAACGAATTTGAAACCAACGCCACCTAACGTTGGTCAATGTCGTACATAGCAGACTACAAAATCTTTTATTTTATATTTTTATTTTATTTACAGATTTAATTTTATATTATAATATTTATGTTTATATTACAATTCTATCTATGTATCTATAGTTCTCTACTTAATTTAAGTTATATGCTTGCACAATTCTAACACGATATTTATAAAAATTTGAATTTTGAATTGTAAGAACACATATTCTATCAATATTTATGTTCTTTTTGAGTTATTGTATATGCTGATGATGGTCTAGCTGTTAGACCGAAAGTACTCCGTTATTTTGAAATAAATTAATTTGTGAAAGTCACTACTGCCATTAGTGCTCTCTATTCATTATTGTATTAGTATTACAGGCAGTTGATATCTTGTTTTATCTACTCTTAATACTTGGAAATAATAGCACTTATGTTTATTGGAGATGTTATTAGAAGATCTCATGGTGTCACTGCAATGTAACAAATAGATAACATCATTGTGATATAATATTGATAAATGAACTTGAAATTTTATACTTTAATAAATTCAGAAAGAACAAATAATATCTACCAGTTGTGATTCAATTAGTCTGATGACAATATAACATTTCAATAAACATGAGGTTTGAAATAAATGAAATGAAATCATTTTCCAATTAAAAAATTCTTCCTGGAGACAATACAATGAAGAACAATAAAATGACCAATTTTTTGTATGTATGGTATACAATATCACAGCATTATGAATTTCAATGTTCCTCCTAATAAATCTTTTTCAAATCACAGAATAGAAAAACACAGACTCAAATTCATGAACATTCTGAAAATTATGAGAGTTTAATGAAAAACAACTAAACAAATTAAACTGTAGAAGAAATCAATGTGCAAATAATCAAAACCACATTTTTCCTAATATACTATGTTTTCAAATTATGTCTAGGACTGGGCACAGTTTGAGTATCACATAAATTTGATTCATAGATTTTTCAATTCAATTGTACAATAATCATTGTACATACAAATTAGATAATTCCATTCAATGAATAGTTTTCTTCTAATTTCCAGTTTTTACATTAAATAATTTTCACTCAATTAAACATTTTTTAAAATTTTTCTCAACAATTTTGTCAGTAAATTAATTTAAATAAAATATATGCTCTATATGAATATCACTTATAACTATAAAATGTCTCAATAATAACAATAATACAGTAATAATAATAATAATAATAATAAATCTTATATATGTAGGCATATATAGTGTGTCTCAGAATAAATGATTCATTCTTAATATCTCTACTTAATAGAAAAAAACTCTTATTGAAGTCTTATTTTAAAACTTATCCCTTGCCTTATCTAACAGTGGGATCTAATTGAATCGAAAATCCAAGTTCACTAAAAATATAAAACATTTTCTCGCTTATTTCATATGATACATTTACTTTGTACATAATTAAAAATCTTATCTAGTTCCAATTTTAATAGGTCTGAATCAGTTTCCTACGATGTGTAGAACTTGAGATATCCTGAATTGAAGCTTATGAAAAAACTTCTATAGCTTTCTAATCAAACTAATACTACTGAGCAAAAATTAAAAAATTGGGTTCGAAACAAATACATATTCTGAATTTTTATTAAAAATTATTCGAATTAACAATTTACAGAATCAAGTTTAGTTAATTTTTCATGGAGAATAAAACCTTATTTCAAATTCATATCTGTTGAACATCGAACCATTATGATCACGTGATGTGACGTCATGCACGTAATTATTACTTCAGGATAATAATTATTGATAACATTGTTCTTGCTATTTTCTTTATTAACTGTTATGTTTAAGTAAGTAAAAATACAAAAATTTCGATGGTTTATCGATGTTCTTTTAAGTAAGTAGTAGTGTTGACCATCGAACATCTATGTTTTGGTATCGATGTTCGATGTTTTTTCTGTTTATGTAATAGAATTGACGTTTGAGTTAAGTAAATATTCATAATATTTTTATAAATGTAATTTTTATAATTGGTGATGATTTTACTTAATTTTTTTGTTTTGCATTAGGAAAATCGAACACAGTCAATCGGCGAACTTTGGACTACTTTTTAGCTTTTTTATCAAAATTTGACCATCTAAATACACTTGAAAACAATTCATGCATGAATCGTTGGAATTCATAATGGCCAACCGAAGAGAAGCTACTGCCTCCGAATAAGATCCGGGCTGAAAGCCCTGTGATCTCTTAATAGGTCTAACCTCCTCAGAAGAGGGGGTAGACAATACAGATCTGGTTCTCTTACCAGCACCAGGGGTGCCAGCAGGAGAATCAGACAAAGAAGCCAATTGGGAGGTGCTACCTGGTAACTGAGAGCCACCGA